>JARVGP010000618.1:0-35460 GCA_029876185.1 Mansonella ozzardi | reverse complement strand
TAATAATAATAATAATAATAATAATAATAATAATAATAATAGTAATAATAATAGTAATAATAATAATAATAGTAATAATAATAATAATAATAATCATAGTAATAATAGTAATAATCATAATAATAATAATGATAATAATAATAGTAATAATAATTTTGTTTTGTTCCTTACTTTCAAGTGCAATTTCCTAATAATATTGAGAAAATTTAGCAGATCTGAAACTAATAATAATAAAGTTGGAATTTTAATGTAAAAATTGAGAAAAAAAATATTAAGCAGGTCAATATCTTTTTTAAAATATTTTGCTAAAAAAAGTTAAGATGTAAGTCATAATAATAAAAGCAGTTTATTACCAAAAGAGCCAAATAATGTTCTCAGGTTTTTCATTTCAGAATAATGAATGAAATGATCTTAAACTGTCAATAATGTTACTATTGCTACTGTATTTGAAATCTGTCACAACATTATCACCTGAACTAAGGTTACGGAATGATTTGATGCGTGAGTACAATCCATTGGAACGACCGGTTGAACGAAGTGAAGATCCAGTAGTTGTAACACTTGGGGTTATTTTTCAACAAATCATCGATCTGGTAATAATTTATGCTTTCAATTTGTATCATCGCTTAAGCTCAGTTAATTTCATATTCAGTAAGCATTTCATTTATGGTTCGATGATTTAATTGCTTCAACATGGCAGTATGGGATAAAAAAAAATCATATTTGCAAGAATTATTAATTCTGTTAGAATTTACCAAACTTTTTAAGAAAATTTTAGAATGAAAGAGAAGAGAAGTTGGAAATAAATGCATGGTTGAAATATAATTGGAAAGATATGAAGTTACGTTGGGATCCGTTAGAGTACGAAAATATTACGGATTTAAGGCATCCAGCTGGTACAATTTGGCAACCTGATATTTTACTTTATAATAGGTATATTAATTGCTGCACTGCAATTTATTTATTCAATCTTGAACTCATTTTTGACCTCCAATAAAGCTTTTATTGATATTTGTTGTATTTAAATTTATGAGAAATCTTTCAATGAATTATTTATCACTTCATGAAATTGGAATTTGAAAACAAACAAAAAAGTGTTCTTAAGTAATATCCTAAATTCTGTATTTCGAAATTCAAATGCATCAGTTCATTACTTTCCTTTTTTTAAGTAATATTCTTAATTCTGTATTTTAAAATTCAAATCAATCATTTATTACATATTACTCTGTTTTAAGTTCTAAATTTTAAAATTTATTTCAATTTTCTTTTGTTGAAATAATTTTACAACATTTCAGTGTTAGTTCTGCCTTTGATAGCACATTTAAAGTAAATGCGATCAGTTATAATGATGGTGCAATAACATGGATACCACCTGGAATTTTTAAAATCTCATGCAAAATTGATGTTTATTGGTTTCCATTCGATGAACAAATTTGCTTTTTAAAGGTATATTCATTTGGGATTAATTATTTGAAAAATTTAATTAATCTATTAATTCGTGACCAATTCTTTTCCGTTGTACTATATAACTTTAAAATCTATTACTTTCACTAATTAATATTATGAGTGGTTAGTTAAATCAGTGCTTTTACGTAAATGCTATTAAATCGAGTTATAGTACTTTAATTTTTGTTAAAATCTAAGTCAAATTTAAACTTAAAAAAAACATTATCTGTAGTTCGGTTCCTGGTCATTTAGTGGTCATGAAATAGATCTTCAACCGGGTGATTTTGATATGTCAGATTTCATCGAGAATGGTGAATGGATTATTATGAGTATGTATCGAAATTTTCTTTCTTTCAATTACTTTTGATTGACAATTTTAACTTCAATAATTTTAATGATTTTTTTTATTAATTAAAAATCATAGAGGACTTTAATCATTAGTAGTATTCACTATCTGTCAAAAAAAAACAATACATACATATTAATTAAAAATCATAGGGGACTTTAAATTACTTTATGCACTGAAAATAATTTCGACCATTTTAGAAACTTGGGTACAAAGGAACGAAAAATTTTATGAATGCTGTCCAGAACCATATCCGGATGTACGCTTTTTCATTCATCTGAAAAGAAGAACGCTGTATGTTTGTTTTTGAAATATCTATATAGCCGCTTTATAAATGTACAATTTAAAATTTGGCTTTTTCAAATATCTCTATTTATTTGAACAAAAACCAATCAATCAATAAATCAATACTACTATCTTTCAACAAATGAAAGCAGAAAAAAAAATTTTTATATAAATTTTGCAAAATACGAAAAATAATTTAAAACAAACTATTTGATAATAAACAAACGATTACAATCCTTATCTCTAATAGATTTCGATATAATGTTTTTTGACATTTATTAATTATATGACTACAATTTTGTTTGAACGAAATAAAATTAAATTTAAAATTTTCTCTTTTTTTTGACTATAAATATTTTCAGAAATCTCAAACCATTTTGCTAAGTATTATTATCATTGAATTTTTCAGTTACTATGCGTTCAGTTTGATAATGCCTTGTATGATGACATTAATACTTATTTTACTCGGATTTACACTCAGTCCGGACACATGTGAAAAAGTAGCATTGCAAATTTCCGTATCACTTGCAATTTGTATATTTCTAACATTGTTAAACGGAATGACACCACTTACTTCTGAAGCAGTACCATTGCTTGGTTAGCTTTTGTTAGTATAGTCATCAACTTATTTATTAATTTCAAAAATTAATTATAAATTATATACTTTAATTTTAAACTAAAAGTTCTACTATCGATTTTTTTTCTTTTTCATCATTTTTTTTAAGTTTACTTAATTTATTTAATAGTTCTTGTTTCTTATTGTAAAATTATGGTAGAATTACTAATGAAAAAAATTAACGAATTAAAAATTGAGTTTTAAATATGAAGAAAAATCTATGCGAAAGAATTTAACTAAATTTTTTAAATCTTTTTTTTAAAAAAATAAACTTTGTCAAAAATTATAATTTATTTTCAGGAATTTTTTTTCACAGTTGTATGGTTATATCAGTAGCAGCTACATCATTTACCGTTTATGTGCAAGCTGTTCATTTTCGAAATCCGGATACACAAATGCGAATGAATTTTTGGGTAATTCCTTTTGTTTCTTTCCTGGGATCGTTTAAATTTGAAAAAAATTTTTCTTTAA
Organism: Mansonella ozzardi; assembly: GCA_029876185.1. Lineage (NCBI taxonomy): Eukaryota > Metazoa > Nematoda > Chromadorea > Rhabditida > Onchocercidae > Mansonella > Mansonella ozzardi. The sequence goes on along the minus strand of JARVGP010000618.1, from coordinate 32,296 downwards.
TTGTTAAATTAAGAAAATAATCATTCTATTTAAAAATATTGTAACTTTTTTTTAGTACTGACTAGAAAAAAATCAATAATTTTTTTTTAGCTTTACAAATTTTTAAATTTCAAAATTTCGTGATTTCGAATTTTCAAAACTTCAAATTTCAAATTTCCTCATCAGTTTTATTGATTTTCAAGTTTTAAATGAAATATTAATTTGCTTGCGATTAAATTCTGTGTAAATTTTAGATATTTAATTGTTTAAAGTAAAATTACTAATTATTTGAAATGAAATAATTTCAAAATTTTCAAAAAGACCCGATATATCCTATTGGAATGGGCACCATTCATTTTGCATATGAAACAACCGAAGCGTAAAAATACATTGAAAACAATGAAACAAGGCTGGAGAGATCGTAAGAAAAGGAATGACGATGATCGAACCGCCTTTACATATGTTTGTTTTTAGCTGCAAAGTTTTCTTGAATTATCTTCAAATAATTGCTTAATTAATTAATTGATTTCAAATCTATTTTAGTAATTCTTACACCTTTTAGTAATACCGATTAATTTTTAAATCATTTGTTGCTCTCAATTTAAATGCTAAGATCACTCAGTGTTTTAAGTCAAATTTTTAGATTTTTTAATCTTTCAAAAATTTCTTTCAAGTATTCCTTATGAAAACTCTTTGGAAGCATTAAATAAATTTATTTTAATTTTTATTTTATTAAAAAAAATTTTTTTTTGATGGAATAAATGAGTGATTCGTTTTTTAGTAAGTTTTTCAAGGAAATTTCTTTCTTTGAAAGTAATTTTCGTAACCTTGCAAATTCATATGGAAAACTTTTTCATAAGCCTTGTAAATTCACATGGAAAACTTTTTCATAAGCCTTGTAAATTCACATGGTAAACTTTTTTGTAGGCCTTTCAAATTCATATGGAAAACTTCTTCATGATGTATTCATGTGCAGCATATTTTTTATTTAATAATACATAAGTTTATAAATTTTGTTTTTATTTTTTTTTTTTGATATTTTAAATAAATTCTTTTTTTATAAAATATGCGAAATTTTCAGGATGATAGACATATGAAGGATATGCAGAGAACTGGTGATATATTGCGAGAAAATTTTTATGGCTTAATTTTTCAATTAAAATTCTTTCAATACGAGAAATATGATCAAAATTTATTACCACGTTTGAAAATACTTGATCGCATTTATAAGCATATTAAGGTTTCAATTTTTTTCTTTCCTCTCTTCCTTTCTTTTGTTTTTATTTTATCTCTTATAAATGCATTTTAAGATAACATTATGTATTTTTTTGTTTAAAGTTAAAAATTTATTAATTAGATTAATTTGCAACTAAATTTATTAAAATTATTCAATGAGTGAAATATTAATTTTTTGTTCAACTTCACATTCTTTGATATAATTTTGAAAAATTTGAATGATTAAAATATTTCAATTTTTTTCTTTCTTCAAATTTTTTTTACAATTTCTATTCTTCTTTCTATTTGAAGGATATTCGTGAAAAAACCGATGATGTGATCGAAGAGAAACGAATTGCAAATGAATGGCGATTTGCAGCTATGGTTGTTGATCGAATCGGATTAATTCTATTTTCAATAATAATTGCTATCACATCATTAACCATTGCTCTTCGTGCTCCGTATCTTGTCGCTTAGGAAATTTTGTTAATTTATCATTTTGCTAATTATAATAAAATGCATAACGTATCACACATATACATAGTAATTCATTAATTAAACAGTAATTGATTGAGCAGGTAAAATATCGAAATTAATTGTATGAATTAATTAATTTTGATTTTTTTATAATTCATCATTAATCATAATATCAATGCTTATTGTTATCGATAAATTATTGATGTGGTTTCTTTTTTTATTTTTATTGTTGGCGTAAAACGGGTATAAAATAAATAGCATTGCTGAATGATACATGAATTTATGGGCATTTATGCTGAGTAAAAGCTAAATAATTGAGTCAGAAAAACAAATTAGGAAAATGGATTGGCGCAATTGTCCAACTTATTTAATTATTTTTATAATTTTTCAAAATTTCTAAGATTTTACCGCAGATTTATCAGAATTTCTCATTATCGCTACAATTTTACAATTATTTTAGCTTGAAATTTTTTTGGATGAAATCAAAGATTAGCGTTTAGATTATTTGCCCAGTAAATCTTTGCGAGAATATTATGGTAAAAACCCTTAGAAGAAATTACGGTAAAAATCGGATGGGGAAAAAGATAAGAGATTCATTTGGCAATTTTTTGGTCATTTTTTTTTGACCGTAGATGATTTATAGAGGGCCGGGGATCTCATTCACCGCGGATCGATCCTATTGCATCTACCTCCGGGAACGGCTCATTGATCTGGATTTCTTGTGAAATAAATTATGCCAAATTATTTACCTAGTCAATTATTGTACTTGCTTCTATTTGTATCCGTGTTTTTACTGTAGCTAGTTTTATCTGTATTGCTTTTAAATTATACTATTCAATTAAATAATCAATCAAACGTTACTAAATTTATTGTGAACATTCCATATCACTGAGAAAGAATTTGTACACTTCTATAAGGTTTTAAGCTATACTTGCAGTGAATATGCCTGCGGGTAAGATCATTCGTATTAGGATCAGACTTCATGGTTGAGATGAATTGAAATTGGATAATCATCCTAGAAGAGGAATAGTTCTGAGTGAAATCCGGACAGATGCAACACGTTTAGTCCTCTAAACACTATATCCATCGAAGAGAAGAAATATGTTAGCCAAAATCTACAACTAAATCGTAGGTGTCCAAATTCATCTACAACTGAGCCTAGATGTTTAAATTCACTAGGTTATAGCGTATGAATCTTGGGAGTAAGGATGAGGCTAGTTCTGCGCACACTTTGCCTTACCTAAAAAAGCCATATAGTTCAAAAAAGCTCCACACCCATTTGCAAAGCGAATTCCACTTGCACAAAGCTTGTGGACATTCATTGATCGCTTAGTATTGATCTGGAAATAACAAATGACACATCAAAATTTACTTTTAGAGTCATGACTTGTTTTTTTTTTTCTGGCTTCCTTTTGAAGAAGAAATTGTTCTTTTTTTTGCAGTGAAAAAACTGAAATTAATTTATTCAAAAAACATTTCGTTATTTTGCGTAATTTAACAAATGCATGAAATAAGGAATACGTAAATTATTACTTAAGTGAAGTTGAAAAATTTTGCATATATTTTGCAACTTCCAATAGAATCATTACGCACATTGATCAATGTACTAATATTAACGATTACTGTAATTTTATAAATTACTCTCACAAAAGTATTTTGCCTTAGCTAATAATAATCTTATCCTAAGGGATTTTTTTTTTCTTTTTTTGGTCAAGTTTAACTGTTTGAATATCGTAAGAAAACATTCTTTCTGAGTTAGCTTCTCATTTTAGTCTTCATAAATTTGACAAATTCAAACAGAAATTACAGAAAGCATCGGTCAATAAATTCGTATTTGACTCAATCCATGATTGACTCAAATTAGATAAATAATTCAAGCTAAATTATTAATCTTTTAATATTGATATAATGAAGGAAAAAATTACGGCTAATAATTTTTTGTCTCCCAATGTGTTAATTTTGTGGTTAATGAATTATTTTAATTTAGAAATTCGAAATATCTTGTGATGATTGGCGATGATTGCATACTAAAGGCTAATTTAAGAAATCATTTAATGGAAAATTTAGGATGAAAGGAAATTCCATAATTGATTAGAGTCTTTTTTCCTTAGCACTAAAAATAGCAGATTTATTTAAAATTTAAATTATTTTTAAATTATTTAATTACGATTTATAATTCATAAAGAATTGCAATTAACGCTTGACGGTAGAAACATTGAAATTTAAAACATTTCTTCAAACATAATGAAAATTGATTGGAAAAATTGGCTCAATTTTTAGCTCAATTTAAAAATTGAATTGAACTAAAAAGGATTTAAATTTTCATTATTTAGCGCAATCTTTTTTTTTCGTCTTACAAAAAATTTTTTTATTACTGATGATAATTTTTTGATGACAATCTCGCGTCTTAAACTACTACACTACCGCGTCTTGCCCACCACCTCTTACATCACCTCGGTTTTGTTTTGGCACATTGTTGTTTTTCTTGTTGACATTATTGTTGTTTTTTTTTGTAGCGTTGGTGACACTGTTGTTCTTGTTATTACTGGTCCTTGTGGTGGCACTGTTGGTTCTTCGGTTACTGGTGACACTATCGTTTCTTCTGGTATTGGTGGCAATCTTGTTTTCTGCATTAGTGCAACCGCGGTTTCTCTTGCTGGTGACACTGTTGTTTCTTTCGTTATTGGTGACGCTGTTGGTTTTTCTATTACTGGTGGCACCGTCGTTTCGTTTATTGGTAAGATTGTTGTTTCCCCTGACAATGGTTGCACTGTTGGTTCTCCTGTTACTGGTGACACCGTCGATTCGTTTGTTGGTGACACTGTTGTTTCTTCTGTCACTGGTTGCACTGTTGGTTCTCCTGTTACTGGTGGCACCGTCGTTTCGTTTGTTGGTGACACTGTTGTTTCTTCTGTCACTAGTTGCACTGCTGGTTCTCCTGTTACTGGTAGCACCGTCGTTTCCTCTGCGATTGGTGACACTCTTGTCTCCTCCACTGATGGAGGTACCGCCGTTCCAATTGTTTGTGACACTGTTGTTTCTTCTGTTATTGGTAATGCTGTTGTTTTCTCTGTTACTGGTAATATAGTTGATTCCTGTGTTATGAGTGACACTGTTGGTTCTCCTGTTATTGGTGTCATCGTCGTTTCCTCTGTGATTAGCGACATTGTTGTCTCTTCCACTAATGAAGGTACCGCCGTTCCAATCATTTGTGACACTGTTGTTTTTCCTGTTATTGGTAATGCTGTTGTTTTCTCTGTTACTGGTAATACAGTTGATTCCTGTGTTATTGGTGATACTGTTGTTTCATTTGTTACTGGAAGCACCGTCATTTCCCCTGCTGTTGATAGCTCTGAGAACTTTTCCGTTATAGGCGACATTGTCGCTGTCTTCCCTGTTTCTGGTAGCTTTACCACGATTTTTTCTGTTGGTGAAATGGTTGACCATTTTTCCATTTCATTTTCATCTGCAAACAAATTGATCATTATATTGTAAAAAAATGATCTGCAATTAATTATTATGACATATTGCCTCATTTCTCCTTCAGTTAAATAATATTGTCTCTTCTCTCTACAACTTCTCAATGGAAGAGAATCCATTTGGATTTTTGCTATCAAATAAATTAATTAAATTGGATTAGTCAAATGTTGGGGAAAAAACTGTCACTTTTTACCATTTTTTAAAAATGCCTTGTCATATCTCTCAGCTCGTGTCACGTAGCGGACTCCATCAGTTTTTGTTTCAGTTCTCAATATAATACCATTGGCAAATGTCAATGCTAAAAAATGATAATATGACAATATCGGCATGAGAAGAAGTAATGTCATAATTATTTCATTCCAAGTTTTATTCTTCTTAATCATCGTTGTTAGAATAATTTTGAATTTAATTTACTGATAAAATTTTAAAAGGACTGAATTGATTTCATTAGCTTTTGCTTTTCACTTTTCTTTTGGTGAATTCGATGAAATAGTGAAACTAGCTGATGAAAAATATAGGGAAATTAAAGCCAAGTCTAAAACAACTAGGCATTACCCAAATCATTACTCAAAGGATCCAACACATAATGCAAATCTATGGATAACCTTGAAAAGCACTGTTCAAGTAAAAGAACAAATTTTGTATTTTCACTCATGTACCTTTATTCAACAGCGCAGATGAAATCTCAGCTAATAATTGGCAGTTGAACCGAAGTGTTAATAAGGTGGCAATTCTAGCAAGCTATATAAGGATTTAATTAACCTTTAGCATACCTAATAGCATACCTAAAATCAAAATGCTTCTTTTTAGCTCTAGAAATAAATGTATGACTATAGTTATTTAGTGTGCAATTCACTCAATTGAGAATATCATTGATAATTAATTGATAAAATGAATTTTAATTAGTTGATAAAACCCTTGGCACACTCAAAATCAAAATGACTCTTCTTACTCTAGCAATAAATATATGACTATAATTATTTGGTATTCAATTCACCCAACTGTGAATATCATCTAATTGATAATTTATTTTGCAAAACAAAAATCGAAACCTGCAAGTAGTAGCATAACGTGATGATACGATGACATTTCGATACACTGAAATTTGATAATTGTCCAGAGATTTTACAGTTGATTATAAACTGTGTGTTATCAATTTACTCTTACATTTAGAAATACGATTAAACAAACAATGAAAAGCAGATGCTTAGCAATTTCACTTGATCATTCAAATTTCAGTCTTTTCAGCCATCGCTGATAAGAAAGAAGCAAACAAAAATATTATTTGTACAAAAGTTCAAAATTCAGCGAATCTTTCTGAAAAAGCAAATTGTGATAAAAGCCTACTGATGTCGCTTTTTTACTTCCTTGCTAGCATAAATTGTAATAATGTTGTTTTTTTTTTGTTCCTTACTTTTCTGCTATTTCAAACTTAAAAAAAGATAAGCAAGTCGATTGAATCAAAAAAAATGCTCTTTGATAATTAAGACAAAATTTCCCTTTAATTGTTTTATTTTTGCAAAATATTTTTTTCATTGCCACTAAAAAAAATTCTACCGTATTGGACGAACCATTTTGCTGCTTGTAAAAATTCTACCGTAGTGAACGAACTACTTTGCTATTTGTTGTTAAGTTTTCAATGAATTTCACTGTATCCTTATGGGCTATTGTTACTGTATGCTACAGTTAATGTCAACTGATAGACTATTTTATGTTACAGTTTGATTTCAAAGTTACAGTGTCATACTCTTTTTGATATTTTAGACTCAGTTTCAGCGTTCAGCATTTAGTAACCAATTTCAGTCTTAAAAATTATGACTTAATTGTGACAAAAACTTTTTTTTTGCTGGAAAACATCAGTGCTAGCAGCTGGGCTTTTTTGCCGAGCTTTAGCTTTTTTTTCTTTGTTGTAGTGTAATGGAATATTGAAATTTTTATGTATTTTTCCTGTACATTCTGCATATATTTACCAGATTAGCCAAAGAATGAATCATATGAGCAGTTATAGGGGAATGATTTGGCTACAATTGAAGAGATACTTTTTGTTAAACTTTTATGACTAAGTAAACTCATTAACGCAACAATCAATTCTTAGTTTGACAGATTGGAATTTTTTCCTCTAAGCCTAATTTAATTCCACTTTAAATTTAGAAATTAGAAAAGAGTCCTTAATTTGATGTGTGCTCATTGAGTAACGAAAAAAAATTTTCGCAAAAAGCCAGTATGTGATTTAAGAGTGTATTTGATTTACAAAGTTTACAAAGGATGCAATAGATTTCTGGTGTTTTTTTAATCACCAAGAATGACGAAAGTACGGTAGTCAACATGGGTCCATTGTTCTATCTGTAATCCAGATAGTATGGAAACTACACTTACTGAGTGTTTATAAAAGTAAGTCTTTACTTAAGGTTCTGTCTTGATTCGTAATCTGAATTCTTTGTCGAACCAGTGGTGCTATGTCATAATGAGTCATAGTTTCTCCTACGTAAGCTTTGGTCAAATAATGACCCAAAAAAGGTCTACGCTAATTGCCTCAATAAATACCAAATGTATCGCAGAAACTGCAGGGAAGAGAGGAAAGGAGAAAGGGGAATTGTGAACTACAAATCGTAAGAAAATCTTATGATTATTTTACTAATGTAATTTGCTGTTTGATGGGAGAGATGAATGATAATAATATTGTTACACAATCTAAATTTCCGTTTATGTAAAACTTAGCCTGGTAATCGCAAATTAATATGGTAACCGGTTGCCTTCAATAAACTTTATGGAAAGATAAAGTTGTAAAGAAATAAACGCTGAAAATTCCCAGAAACTTATGAGTGCACGAGTAGTAAGCAATATCATACAAAATTTCCAGGATTTTTATCAACAAATAATATCATAAGAAAATTAATAATTGAAAGGGAACAAATATTTGATAGCATAATTCGATGAAATCGCGTCTCATTCCGCTGTTTGCAGGAAATAACTACCGATTATTCAATTAATTCAGTTATTATGTTTGTAGGAAATAATTACCGATTATTCAATTAATTCAATTATTGCACCTGAATAATATTAATTGTCTCCACCACACGCCCATCTATTTAAAATTAATCGATGTAGACTTTGCTCCAATATGACAAAATCTTAAAATTATTATCATATTTCCGATAATACTTCTGAATCAAATATTTCTCACTATTTTTTTTTTTAAATTCCAAATGTCTTAATGAAAAAAAATATAAAATACTGGTGAATAAAATCCTTTCATACAATAAGTGCAGGAATCGCGACATTAGTTGACATTTTCAATATCCCAACACAAGTTGATATTTTCATTTCGGGATGCTTCCTCTATTTAGCATTTCTAATGACATATGGAGAAATAAAAAAATTCGCCTATTTCTATCACAGCAAACTGACGCATCACAGCAAAGCGACGTATCACAACAAATTGACGTATCATCAGCAAATTGACGCATCACAACAAATTGACGTGTCATAGCAAATTGACATATTATAGCAAAGTGACGTATTAAATGACTGCTCACACCTTCATCGTATTTTATAATGACTTCAAATAGAAATCTTATTCAAATAAATACCAGAAATTCTGGCAAATATTATTCCAAAGAATACCAGAAATTCTGGTAAATTTTATTCCAAAGAATGCCAGAAATGCCAGAAAATGCCAGAAATTCTTGTTATATCATTTAATTGCAAATCGGACCAAAAAAAAACACCGAATGATATTAACTGAAGCATAATTACAAGCTTTGATCTGTGCAAGAATGAAAGATGCATGAACTGCGGGAATATCTAAAACGATGCAAGAATATCTAAAATGCATGGATATCTAAAATGATAATATTTTTGGAATATTTAAGACAATTATTATCAATGGAAATTGAAATTCTAAAACTGGAACAAATTCTTTGCCTCTAAAACAACTTTATCGTAGCACATCTAAAATATTTATCTAAGATGATAATGCAGATAAAGCAATTTCATCTGATACATTTCTAAAATGCTTTGTATAAATTCATCCGATAATTTTAGAATAAAACAAGTCTAACCGGAGCATTCAGTCATATACGCTTTTCCCGGAAGTAAAATTTAAAAACATTTTATGAGAGTTTACAGCAAATTGCGTTATATTATGCAATTAAGATGTAAGTAGGCGAATATTCTGTATTATAGTGCAGTGAAGTGAACTCTATTTAACAGTACGATGGATTCTCATGCCCGAAAAGTGTGCGAAGATACAACGTACGTTTCAACGTACGTCTAATTACCAGAAAGCTTCTCAACGCACACAAAATTTAAATCAACTGGACTGAGTTCGATACATTTCGAAGATGGAATGACTTTGACGAACCTGTAATGACAATTTTTGTCTCAGTGTTTGATAGGAATTACTATCCATCAAGATTTGGTATAAATCTACCGGATGGAAGATTAACTAAAGGTTAAAGATTAGGGGGAAGTTACTAGAAATCCTAACGGTTAGTTCATATTTGGTTAAGTTACACATTTAGTACAGAGCAGTTCTTATGTAAACACTCCAAATCACATCTAGTTCCAATGATTGTCATTATCTGCTCTGGTTTTAGAGGAATAAGAGTTTCAGATTTATTTGTTTTGATTTGTTAAACTTTTCTAATACTTTTATGAGAGCATGAATTGAAGATTAATTCCAATCAATAAGCTAATGACCTGATTATCAATAAGCTAATGACCTGAGTTTAATGTAAGAATTAAGCAGCATGGTAAATATTCATCATTTTCTACTGGAATAATGAAAATTTATTATGAAGTAATTAACGTACTTAGCAAAGTAATACTTTGTGCTATATAAGCCAACTAATTAACTCAGCTATCAGGTTTCCTCTCTTGTGAATTGCTTTTCCTGATTAAATCTTCCTCATTAATTAATTCCTGATTAATGTAATTTAATTCTGCATCGTAACTGTTTCGCTATTCGTTGTTCAATCTTGAATACTTTTACATCTATTTGTTCATTTCTTATTATTAATCTTTTACAATTTATTGATTCGCTTTAAAATATTTTCGATGAATTGTTGAAGTTGATTAAGCAGCTTTGTTACAGAATTAAATTTTGAAATGATTTATGTTGTTAAATTTTTATAAATTATTAAAAAATTTTATAGGAATCTCTTACAAATAGCACTTATTAGAGTCAATAAGGATAGTAAGAGTGTTTAATAGAATTGAATGAATGAAATTTTATTATCGAAATTGAATGATAATGAAATTTCACTTTAGCAATTCATTTAATAATAAATTATCGAAATTTGTAATTTAGATATAAATAATTGTGAAACATTTGTAAGTGACATTCGTATGTTGTTTAATGAAATTATATTCGGCCAAAATTTAATGAAATATTTATTGAACTATATTTCAGGAATTTAATGAAAATGAAGTAACGCGAAGAATTATATGAAATTGAAATTGACACACAGAATGCTGCCAATATCAACAGTTCAAGTAGCAAGTGGTAGTCATGAAAGTGACGATTATCGACGTAATGTTGAATATCCACGTTATTGTGATTTATGCATTGGAGATGTGAGGAAACTTTCGAATCGTTTCGAATTTGCTCAACATCTACGAGCTATGCATTGTACCAAGGAAGGTGGATCGTTCATATGTCGGTATATATTCTTATTTTTGTCTTTTACACTCGTCAATATCCACTAATTCAATCTCATGGATTGAGTGATATCTCTGTGATACAACAAAATATGGTCATGCGAAGGGAAGCTCGAAATTAAAGCTGTTAAATCATTTCATTTAATCTCTCATCATTTTAAGTTTAGCTGAACTATTCGATATTCTTTCGATCTTTTGTTTTCTTTTTTCGGTAGATTGACCAAATCATAAGATAATTGATATGCGTTTTTAGTTATGGACCAAATGGAGTTTGTCAAACATTACCCTTGGAAGGTGTTTCTGATCACGATTATGAGGATCATATTCGGAAATGTCATGCCAATCTTGGTAAACGATTTTATTATTTCTGTCTTTAAATTTTTTTTTGAAATTAATTTATACCTTAACATCTTAACAATGATGCTGTGGTTTATTATTCGATTAAGGAATAATACATTTGAAGTTGTTTGTTTAATTATGTATGTTTTCAAGATAATTAGGCAGCGTCTGTCTTTCCGATTATTATAGAATCTTTACCGTTTAACTTGATTGAAGATAGCAAAGGAATAAGCATTAACAAAAATTATAATTTATTATATTAACAGCATGTTTTTAATTTATTTTTCATTTTTAGTTTTTGATAAACGGCCAATTATGGATAAGATGGAAGGGAAAAAAAAGCATCCTTCCTTGAATCCAGTATTCACCGTTCAAAGGTTTGTCATGATACGGTATAAATCATTTAGAAACATTTGGAAAAAACCCACAGAGCAGCTTGGAAAAAGAGTTTTTTTTTAAATGTGTGATTAAGAGTTAATACGAATTTTTCATTAGGAATAATAAATTAAAAAATTGGTAAGCAAATGTGGTAAATGTATTAACAGAAGGTGAGATAGATAGAAAATAGTACATAATTATAAGCTGAGATGAGTTGAGACAAACGAATCATTGCTAAGGATTTCTTTCACTGTTCAAGAACTTAATGATACTATAAATTTAAGCATGAATATAAGAGAAAAAATTTTTACATACTCTATAACGAATTTTTATAAATATATTCGTCTTTTTCTTATATTCTAAGAAAACTTTGTTGAAAGATGAGTATTACCAAAATTTCAAAGCTAGCTTAGGTATTTCTTGATGTGAAAGTTACTATAATTGGTTGCTATTGAACTGCAGCAAGAAATATTTCGAAAAATTGGATTCATTCTACATCCTGCATTTATGGGTCTCTAAAATCAGATGGACTACAACTAAATTAAAATGATATTGAATAAATAATTTGACAACATTTGCTATATAGTTGACATATTTCAAGACTGTCTTGTTGACAAAAACTCTGACATTTCATTACAAATTAGTTACAATTAATTAACAAATTATGACTGGTTCATCTATGTTTTGGAGCTTTTTTTTCTTCAAGGGTATTTCTAGACTTTCAGAATTTTTTTCCCGCAGCACTTAATGAATTCTTCGGTAGAGGAAGTTGAAGTATCGCTTCATCTCAGGTTTTTCCGGAAGGTTTCATTTTGATTGTTTCGATTAGAAAGGTATACAAATAAGTGCTGCCCTAAATAAGATTTTAAAGAATTTATCGTATAATATTTCAAAATTTTAAATTAAATTTAATAAACACCAGATATTTCATGTATTTACCTTTATTAAACTAAGTATTGAGAGTCCAAGCCATGCACCCATGCTTCCACCAAGTGCTGCTATAAATGTTGGCATTGACCATACCCAGTATTGAGTTTGGGTAAGATATTCAAATGAACCCCAGTTTAAATCAATTGCCGTAAGGTCTGAAAATAGATGATGGCAAAGTAGATGTGATTTCTAAATTTATCACTTTTAAAAGATTTATCTCGATTTTTACTTCTTTTCTTTTTGCTAGTTGCATAGAAACTGTCTTAAATTTTTCATTGGAATCCTTGTTGTTAATTTTCTTATTAAGTTTTATTAATTGCTTTATCAAAACTTTACTAAGCGCAAAACGTACCACGACGAAACATTTTGCCGTATTGTACATGATTTACTTCATAGGTAATTTGATCACAAGAACGATAACATGTTCGGATGCATTGTTGATCAGTATATGTAATATTATTAATACTGAAAATATTTTAATGAAATTGCCAAAATCTTTGCTGCACCATTTCTTTTTACTTATTTTTTTCTTCCATATTAAGATTAAGAATATATATTTTTCACTTAAACTTATAAAAATCATTTGTCTTTTCGCGATTGACTATGTATTTAAAGATTATTTTGTCTTATTTTAAAACTATCGGTAATGCGAAAAGCGAATTCAAGGTAATAAATTAATATTTCATGGATTATCAGGATGAAGATGTCACCATTAGATATACTGCAATTTTTCATTTAATCTTCGTGAATTTTCCTTATTTAAGTGACATTTTTGAGAATACTCACTCAACTTCGCATTTTTCATAATCACAAGTTGGGAATTTGTTGTATTCATCTTCATTTCTTACAAGATAACTTAAAGTGAGCGGTGTACATTTACACATATCCTGAAAAATAACGATTTTATTTTATCACTATGATTCCTCTTCGATATATTGAGAACAACAAGTAAATACATTACTTCTTACACTTATAGTAAATACTAGCAGTGATGACACTCCCGCTTGACACATTTTGTGGTGAGAAGTTGATTTATTAATTGAAATCGATTTTGAGCAATGATAGATTAATGGAACATTATTTTTAGTTAAAAAAAGTTAAAATGTAAACTTTTTTGTATTTAATTGCTATTTTGAGAATTGAGATCAACCCTAATCATTTCCATGCGACATCTTGAGCGACAATCGAATTCATTTTCTCTTAGTTTTATACCATTACGACATGCTGTACCACTATCATCATTTTCAAGCATGGCATATTTTGCGCGTACTTCAACTGTCACTTCATGTCGTATACCAAGACATAGCTTAAAATCACTTTTGCATCCAATTAATTAATAAACGAGCAAGTACATTTTCCTGGTTATATACTCATAATAAGAAATTGATTAATTAATTAATATAAAATTGCTTAATAATTATTTTGGTTAATTGATTAATATAGTGAAAATTACGTAATGTGAAATGATGATAGAATAAATTTTTCAATTTATAAGAATATTTGAAGCTTCTTACATCACTGTTAAATCCATCTCGTGCACGACCTTGACCTTCCGTAAATCGTAACAATGAGCTGGGTCGTCCATGAAAGTCAACAGACATGCAAGCAATGTTAACATCTGCCAGATTATCAACGTTATGTGATAGTACCATCGTGAAAAATTTTCCCTAATATATTAATTTTAATTTTAACTGAAATTTTTTTATCAAAAATTCATTTCAAAATTTAAAAAATTTTTCTTTTATAATTTCTTGGATAATTTTTTGATACTTCCATTGTTATTGCTTACACCATGATCATTATAACTACGGTATTATGACAATATTTCACATTATAAATTTTATCTAGTTGTAATTTTCTTTATTATTATTATGATTATTATAATTATTATCATATTACTACTACTTATTATCATTTGTTTTTGTCAATTATTATTTATTATTACTATTTGGTATATATTATTATTAATTATTATTATTAGTGCTATTATTAGTGTTTATATAATAATAATAATACTAAAAATATTAATAATAATACTAGTAATAATAATTATCATTATTACTGTTGATTAATATCACTATTGTTAATAAGTTTATGCTTTATTATGAAATTCATCAAAATATTTGAATCAAAAATGATGAAAGTTCAGAGTTTTGACACTATTCCTTATCCTCATCCTCAGTAGTATTTTTATTACATTGTCGTTCTATTATTATTAGTTGAAATAAATGAAAATAGAGGAAAAGAAAAATTCCAAGTTCATACTTGATCTTTTATTTCGAAATAATTGTCAGCATCAAACCATGGTTGAAAACAAAATTGCATTGTTGAAATCCAGGAAGTTCGAAATTTAGTTGTAATTTTGAGGCTTTCATTAAATGTTGTTCGTTGAAATTGTCGTAGTGAGCATCTGATAGTTTCTAAGCCAACTTTTTGTGTGAATTCTTCGAATGTTACACTGCGCTGTTTAATTTCATTTAACCAAATCTTAAAATAGTTTGATGTTTTTTAAAACCATTTTATTAAACCATTTAAAAAACTGTTTCTAAAATTCAAAATCTATAATTATTAATTTTTGGAATTTAAAGAAAAAAAGTAATCAAATTAAAACAAATTATATTATTTACACTTTCAGATGTTCTAAATTTAATACAACCTTCAGATATCAATTTTTTATGTATTTCATCTCGAACCTTAATCATTGCTCGTTTAGTTTGAAATTTTGGATTAGTACGAAAAGAATTAATAGATCGAGTAGCTCCTTGTACTGTTGTTTCTCGTTCCATACTATTTAATGTTGCAACTACCGTATATGCTTCAACAATTAATCGATAGTTCCATCGTTCATTCAGAAATATCTCTCGAGAATTCATTTTTTTCAATTCTGCCTAAGAGAATAACTAAATGCCATTGATAAATTTATAAGTTTAGCTTTTGGATGATGAATGAAAATTATTTTTCATAGTTCATTATTGGAAATGAAATTATCAATTGATGGTGACAAATTCGTTAGTTTTTAAATTTTTCAAAAATTCAAATTGAAATTTTATAAAAATGGAATATGATTTGAAAAAAAAAATAAAAAATATTTTCGTAAATTGCTTTAAATTTTAGTAATATTGTTTTAAATTTAAGTAATATCTTTTAAATTTAATTCTTTTTAAAATTATTTAATTTCCTGTTTTTTTTTTTTTGTAATTTTATTCTTTTTTATTCAACTTAAAATATCTTTTCTAAAAATTTTACTTACCTTTTTCTTTTAATAATTTACTTACTTACCTTTACCATACTATCCCATTCATTAGTTAATAATGATTTATTGAATGGAAGATTACTCCATGCTTGTTCTTTTGACATACAAAATGTGATATTTGGCATATGCATTGATTCATTAAATATTATATTCATATCTGATTGCTTGGGATTTCCCATATACTCTATTATCTATAAATAATTTCAATTTCATTTATAAATCATTGTAATTAAATGTGATTATTCAAATTTTCCTTTCTTACAAATCATTGAATAGCTCTAATTTCTTCCTTCTTTTTTACTCCTCCTCTTCCTCCTCTCATTCTCCCTCCCCCTACTCTTCATCCTTCTACTCCTCATCCTCCTACTTCTCCTCCTCCTCCTCCTAGTCCTTCTCATCCTACCCTCTTCCTTTTCCTTTTCCTTTTCCTCCTCCTCATCCTCCTACTCTTCTTCCTCCTACTCCTCCTCCTCCTACTCCTCTTCCTCCTACTCCTCCTCCTCCTACTCCTCTTCCTATTCTCCCTCGCCCTACTCCTCATCCTCCTACTCCTTATCCGCCTGCTCTTCCTAGTCCTCCTCCTCCTCCCATTCCTCCTCTTCCTACTCTTCCTTCTCCTGCTCCTCATCCTCCTACTCCTCCTCCTTCTCCTCCTCCTAGTCTTCATCCTACTCCTCTTCCTTTTCCTTTTCCTCCTCCTCATCCTACTTCTCATCCTCCTACTCCTCGTCCTCCTATTCCTTCCCCTCCTACTCCTCTTCCTACTCTTCCTTCTCCTACTCATCCTCCTACTCCACCTCCTACTTCTCTTCCTACTCCTCCTCCTACTTCTCCTCCTACTCTTCCTTCTCCTACTCCTCATCCTCCTACTCCTCCTTCTCCTACTCCTCCTCCTACTCTTCCTTCTCCTACTGCTGATCCTCCTACTCCTCCTCCTCCTTCTCCTCCTTCTTCTAATCCTCCTCATCCTCCTCTTCCAAATCTTTCATATTGAAAATTATTATGAACTATAATTTAGGTAGTTGTTCTATTAATGAAACTAATTTTCGTAAAAAGAAAAATAGTTGATTATTAACATTTCGCGATTAAATATTTGAATTTTTCCAGAAAAAATGTCGAATTAATATTTCTAAAAATTTAAATATTTCAGATTGCTAATTTCTAAATTTGCCTGGAAAATATTTTGTTTGCAAAAATTATTAGTTTGCTGATTAGTTACTAATTAATTTGATAATACCAGTAAAGTGATATCTCGAATAGTCATTGCAGCTAGAAATGTAATAATAAACCAAAGGCTCCATCTTCGCATTCGTTCACCCAGCAAGCATTTTTTCCAATTGATCATTCGTTTATTTATTGTCATTTTTGTCGCTTTTTCATCTTTTGAACTGTCAAAAGAATGAAAAAAATAAATTGAATTACAGTGATAAATTAATTAAAAAAGAAATTTATTTCTATGAAAAACTTATCATAATAATATATGAATATGGATTAATTAATCAATTAGATATTTTCCTTATACCTCCATTTTGCGATTAATTAAACTTACGCTTGATTTTTTATCTTATGTCGTAGTTCATTGTAAACACGTCGTAGCAATTCGATATCAGTTAAATATCCATTTTCTTTTTTATCTTTATCGTCATAATTATCATCATCTTCATCATCACTGTTGTTATTATCGCTTAAAATTGATCGGATGGAAATTGTTGGAATTTGTTTATTTAAAAAATAAAAATTGAAACAAATTTTTTCCCATCGATTTTTACGTTGAATATATTTTGGTGAAGAATTTAATTGTACATCAATTGTTAATTGAGTTATTGGAGTTGTTTGAGTTTGTACGGTTTTTGTCTCCTTCAACAGAAAGTGATGTTGTTGTTGCTGATAGCAATGGATAAAAAATTGTGAGAAATCCATGTTTAAATTTGAATTTCCATTATCTAAAGAATAAATAAGTGTTGAAGTAGGTGAAGTAGAATGACTGTTGTTATTGGGCAATGGCAAAAATGGAAGGTTTGATGAGTCAGTATTCATCTTGATTATTTTATTTTGTGAATTATTGATAGTAGTAGTTGTAGTAGTAATAGTAACAGCAGTAATATTATTAGTAGTAGTGTTAATAGTGGTAGTAGTAGTAGTAGTAGTAATAGTAGTAGTAGCAGTATCATAAATATATTGTTTGGTATTTATTTCCATTCTGGTATGATCCTGATTAACATTATCCTGAAATATTTGGAGAATTTAAATTTGAAATGATTATATTTGAAAAATTCGAAGATTTTTTTTTTAAATTTTTGACTTAAAAAAATTTAGCTTATGTACATATAAAACATCAATGTTTGAAAAGTAAGCAGTTTATTAGAGATCAAAAATTTTAACTTGGAAATTTATTACTTCTATCTAAATCTACCAGATGTTTTTTTTTTTTCTGCCAGGAATTTTGATTAGTATATTCCTGTTAATTCTCTGAGCTTTTTACTTGAAAGTTTAAAGATTAAATGAGATTATAAAATTTGATCATGTAAAAATTTGGTAAGAAAAAGTGAGAGAATGAGAGAGAGAGAAAGTTAGAAAATAATGAAAGAAAATGAAGAATATTGTCTAGTAGCTAAGATGGATGTCTAATTATACTAATTAAGAAATTTCAAATATTACCTTCAAATTTTTACCATTTTTGATATGGAATTTGAAATAAGAGTAATTTTTTTAAAAATGTTGCGATAAATTCATTAGAATATTAACGGTATTGATGATTGGAAAAAAATTGTGGTGAAATGCATTTGCATAATTACTTAATTTTTCTCATTAAAAATTAATTTAATTAAAAAAAATCTAATGATAATTATGATAATTTGTTAACGAGAATTTTTAATACGTAAATAATATAGTAGTGAATCTGAAAAAAACAAATGATTAGCAAACTGATGAAGAAGAAAAAAAATTAATTAGCAGAAACATGAAGCATAAAAGAAAAATTTATGAATTCATATTTAACTGTCTTTTATTAGAAGATTTACAGTGGATGATAAAATGATACAAAACAGCTATGATCATAAGAAATAAAATAGACAAACTTTTCTAGATGAAATAAACGATACACGAGACGTTTTGCAGATGAAGTATAAATATACATAAAGTATAGAATAATGAGAAATTTTGATTTTTTTTTTGAAAACTTCTGGAATAGTGAATTTTGGTATACCATTATTGCTCTTGTCTTAATTTTCGAAAACCATCCTGCATTATCTCTCTCTTACCGTCAGCACAAATAAAACTGCTGTAGCAGATAGTAGTAATAGCAGTAGTAGATAGTAGTAGTAATAGAAATATTGGTGACAGGTGATGATTGAATCATTAATTAATTAGAAGTGAATTTTTTTTTTAAATCTAATATCAGATTAAAGAATGTTGAAAAAAAAGAAACCGTGAAAATTGTAAATAAATGTTTTTCCCCTTTATCACTGTCATTGTCACTGTCACTGTCACTTAAATTATCTCAAGCATTCCAATAATTTGATAATAGAATTTAAATGAATAGGCAGCAGTTTTATTCAGTAATTTTAACATTAAAAAAAAAATTATAAAATATATGAAAAATTTGAAAGGTAAAATTTTTAAAGGAATTTTCAGTAACATTTTACTGGCAACAGTGGTATGAAATTTTTTTCGAAATAAAAAGTAAAAAAAAATTGAAAAAATCGATTGAATGAATCATGTAATTGAACTGATACTGAACAATGAAACAACTATACTTTGTTTTAAATTTTTTGCATTTTTTTTATTTGATTTGATTACATATTTACAGTTTTATTTTTGTTTAATTGATTTTTTTTGAATAAGTTTAATTTTGGATTAATTGGATTGATAATAAAATTTAAACAATTTATTTTAAATTATAAAATAATATACTGCGTTATGCTAGGCTATTCGTTATAATTTATCGATAAATAATTATATTTATCAATAAGCAATTATATTCATCGGTAATTAATGTATGTATTAGTAAGTAATTGTGTTTATCAATAAGTGATTACATTTATCAATAAGTAATTATGTTTGATATTGATTATATTTATCTGTAAGTAATTGTTATTTTTTGAGAAAATTACAAAAAGTGAATTTATTTGTAAGTAATTGCTATTTATTGAGAAAATTAAAAAAAAATGTAGCTGTAGTTTGTACTTTATCATTTGTAATTTTGCAAGCTTTTCAATAGAAATTTACATGTTAATAAGTAATTGTAAGTACTTACTTATATTATCATGTATAGCAAAAAAAAAACAAAAAATTTGAAATAGTATAATGAAAAAGGAGAATGGCAAACAGACATATGTTTTCAGAATGACAAATGAAAAAGAAAATTATTTCTGAAAATGATTTAAACAATTAAGAAAAAACATCTGTTTGGGTGTTTTTTTCTTTTAAATTATTCTTTCACATATATGTGAAATTACATTTCATTGCTGGAAACATTTTTTTAATGTCAAAATGGTAATTTATCATTATTTTTGAAATACAAAGCCACATGAAAATTTAACACATTCCTTCCTTGTAATCGAATTATGCAAAAAAAGAAGGAAAGAATATATTCTGTTCAGGAAGGAAGGAATATTATTTTGTTTTTCTTTTCAAATACGAGATTTAGTTTTATTTTTAATATAAGTTTAAATTTCCTTTCATATATTCAAAAAAAAGTTTTTTTTTTTTTTTTTTATTGCAAAATAGGAATGTATAAACGATTTTTTTGTTTGAGAAATAAAATGGAAATTCATTATTACTATAAGTAAGTTTTGTATTTCCTGCAATCTTGGTTTTTTTTTTTTTTTTTAAATTTTAGTTTAAATTTTCATTTGATTGGTTCTAAATAACACTGTATGTTAAGGCAATGTTTGTTTTTGCTACTGTGAAATAATTCTTAATGTGAAAAAAAATATTCTTTCTTTTTTTTTTTAAATTAATAAATGAAAAAGAAAAAAGTAAATAATTTGTAGTAAAAAATTATCATCAATTAAAAGACAATAGCAAATTTTGTGAGATGGTTACAGTACCAGCAAGTAATTCTGTTTAAAATATTAATAAATAATTTGCGAATAATTGAATATGTTAATTAATGGAATTAGTATATTTATAGCAATTAGATATTAATAAATAATTTGCTAATAATTGAATGTGTTAATTAATGAAATTAGCATACTGAAAATATAACAGTATTGACAAGTAATTTGATAATAATTTTATATGTTAATTAATTGAATAATATCTTTAGCTAGTTATGTTGTGTATATGATTAAGAAAAATGACATCTTTATAGCAAAGGATTAGTTTGTTTAGTAAGAAATAAGAATTTCTTTAAAAAAAAAAAAAAATCTTGTCAATTTAATATAAAATATATAATCATTTGAAAAAAAAGCTAGTAATATTTTATCTTAATGTATATTTTCAGTTTCACTCAAAATCTCTCATCAGTACTTCTGGATCCGAAATGTTCTCGAACAGAAGTACAAAATTTTTTTACCAGACATTGGGGTGATTCATTTGTGCCAAAAAATCATATATCACCAGCAGTATCATTACCTGCTATATCACGAGATCATTTTCAAAAATATCTTAAAACTACTGCAAAGGTATGTTATTGTTCTTACTGCTAAGGTATGTTGTTTTTTCTATGCTAAGGTGTGTTATTATTTTGTTATATAGATGTTTCCTTTTTAGTGCACTCCTTTTTTTAAGTGAAACTTTACGTTTTCACTGTTTTTCAGAAATACCGTCATTGTTTGAGAGCGAAATATGAACTTCGACGTACATTAGCACGACATGAAGAGGATAGACGTATTGATGTTGATGATGTACCAGTGGTTTGTGATTTTATTTTGTGTTTTTAATATTTTTAAATACTTACTATTAAATGATCTTTTTGGTTCCTCTTGTTACAGCATTAATATTAACTTCATTCCTGCTATATCTTTCACTCATTTGATATAAATTTCCGAAATGTTCTGAATATTATTAAGTTGAATTATCTAAAATGAAATGAAATTATTATTAGGATAATTTTTTACTTTACTGAAATGATTTTGAAGATTCTTTTGGACCCGCATTTTTCACTGGCTGATTTGTCTTCCTTTGAAGCAATTTTTTTGGAACCTGTGCCTGGTGAAGTTGATCATTTGCAAGTGAATGGTAAATCATATACAACATTTTTGGCACAACAATCCTCTGCTGATTGTGGTACATCTCCTACACCAAGTATCTCGGAAGATTCGAAATCGTTACAGGTTATATATAGGGAGATAAAATTAATTTAAAATTAACCATAATTATTATATCTGTTATTTTTTCTTTTTTCTTGGTTTCCATTTTTGCATATTTTAATCCAATCTTCATTTTATGATAAAATTTAAATTCTTCAAAATATTTTTTAAAATTTAAGCAATTTTTTCAGATGCATGAATCATACGCAGCAACAAATGGCCGTTATTTTAGGCCATATGATATGCTACAGCAGTGTCTTGAGTTTTATCATGATTTAGTTGATGTAAGACTGAACAATCAATTAGCATTAAAATCTAATGCATTTTGGAAAACTGTTAAATCATGTGGAAGTTTAAATGGTGAATTGTTAGATGCTATGGAGAAGGTTGCAGTAGTAAGGTTAGATTATTAATTTAATTATGGATAAAAGTAAAATAATAATTTCAGTGAACTGTTTTTTTATTTTCTTATTCGTTTTTTTTATTTTTTATTTTTTTTTAATTGAATTTATTTTATTGAATCTTTTAAATGGTTTCATTTACTTTATGATAATTTAGTAGTATTTTCTTTGCTACATATATTTTTACAATTGATAATCTTCTGTTTCTATAGTACCGTATCAGTATATAAGAAATGCAGTCTTGTTTAAGTAATTTTCATTTATATAATTATCAAATTAAAATCATCATGGACAAATTGCTGTAGTTCATAATCGTTAATTAGAATTAGCATAACTTTTCAGGAAAAATTTGAAACAAGTAGATGAAAAATTGTATCATCGAATGGCAAATATTGTAAGTATGTATAAAAAACGACAACAGAAGAAGAAAATACTGCAGAAATTGCGAGTTAGTTTTTTTCTCCCTGAATTGTATTTCTTTTTGAATAGATGAAAATTTACAAAAATTATAATTTTGACTGCATACTGTATTATCGTGTAATTCTATATGAGACTGTTACTGTTATAGTATCATTCTGTGTTATCATACTGTTCTCTCTGTTCTACTGTGTGATCGTGTTATTCTACATGAGACTGTATCATTGTATTATCGTATTATTTGGTAGAGAATTATATGTTATCATATCGTTTTGTGTTATCATATTATTCTCCATCCTATTCTACTGTGTTATCATATGATTACTTCATTATTTTAAAATTTTGAAAGTGGAGATGAGAGAATGAGTAAGGTAACTTTACTCGCACCTTTTGATCCGAATTTTATATTTTATTAATTATGAAAAATACTTTTATAATTGATTATCTAATATGAAAAAAAACTTAAGAATATTTATTTTTCATTGATTGAACTGATTCTGAAAATTTATTCAATTATTTGATGGATGGCATCATATGCTTCTTTCGAATAGTCTTCGAATACCAATATCTAATTACCTGACTGTTGTATAAATCATTTATCGATTTCTTATGGTTTTTGCAAAATAGAAATAATGAATAGATTTACTAATTGATTTGGTTTATTCTAAGAAATGATTTGAAATTTACAATTCAAATCATCCTCTCATACTCTTTTTGAATGAACTAATTAAGAACTGATGCAAAAATTTTCAAGTTTTTTTTTTATGTTTTAAAAAACGGTAAACTTAATGTATTATGATGATATTACAGGATATGGCGTGCCTTCGAGATGCTCAAGTAACTGTTCAAATACTTTTAAATCAGAATGACTATCCGAAAGCATTAGAATGTATCGAAACAGCGCAAGATGTTTTAAACAACGAACTACGAGGTGTTACATGCTTCAGGTATGTTTACTAGATGTTACATGCTTGAGGTGTGTTTATGAGGTGTTCATGTTTTAGATGTGTGTATGTGTGTATAGGTTTACATGTTAATATTTCAAAAGTTAAAATTTTTATTATTTATACATCTCTTTTCAAAATGTTAATCGTCTTTCGTTGATATCATCATCATTAATGATAACATTAACAAAAAATAGTGATGCTTCATGATGATGGATCAATTTATTACTGTTGACGGATATTTATAAATGGTAGAGATTCTTAATTTTAATTTTGTTCAATTTTGTTTGCAGTATCACTGATAATATCAGTTTTACAAAATGTGATATTAACATTTATTGAAAATTTGTGGCAGTATAGTGACAATTAATGTTTAATATAATTATTTACACAGGCATCTTGGTCCACAGTTAGAAGAGCTACGTAAGGTAATTGCTAAAATGCTTTATGAAGAGTTTGTCACTTTAGTGCAAAAAGAAACAGCACGACCATGGGAAAGTGAAAATTATACTGCTTGCCAAGGGGTTTGTTTTTTTGTTGAATTTAATTTTTTTGCAAACAAACAAATATTAGATTTACTACATGTGAAAATGAAAGACAGAGAGAGAATAGAAGGATGAAAGTTCAAGTACTGTTGATTTGAAAAAAAATTGAACTGCGTATTAAAATTAGCAAATTAGGTAGTGCTTGCAAACTTTAACAATAAAAACTTCTCATATGAAACTTATCGCTCTCGATTTTTTTTTTTTTTTTTTTAAGGGACATATAAATTCGATTGTAATTGGTTTATTACAAGTAAAGGAATATCGTTTTGTTCATATATTACAGCAAGAAATAATTGTTGCTTTGAAAAATTCACTGCGACAGGTTTGTTAATTAATTTTGAAATGATTTTAAATCTTAACAGGTATTAATTAATTTAAATAATTAATTTGAACAAATCATTAAATTTCATTATTATAGATTATAAAAACACATATAGTGCAAAATATGGATGATAAGGAGATAGCGAAATTTAACCCATCACTTGGTAATTTGAGCACTCAAATGCGACAATTGAATTTTGATCAGTGGCTTGCAACATTGCAACATGTCTTGCGTGTTTTTTATCTAATGTGCCGTAAGGTACAAAATATTCAGGAAGTTATGTTGGATAATATTGAGCATTTTTCGGAAATAATTGCTAATAGATTAATGCAAGATCAAGAAATCTCTGAAGCTGAACAGTTAGTTTTTTTCTTCTTTACTAAATCATACCGAAATTTAATTTTGATTAAATACTTGGAAGTTAAATTAAATACTTGATTTCTGTTTTGATTTGATTGATATTAAATACTTGAATTCAGTTTTCGATTAAATACGTGGAAGATAAAATTTTGAAGAGATTTTAATAAAATGATTGTATCACTATCAAACTATAGTAAAATTCCATGTAATTGATGTGTCCGATGAATTTAATTGATCCTTGATAATTTTTCACTTTCTAAAAATCTCATAGCATTCAAAATAATTTGAACACTCAAAAAAATTATAGAATTTTTTAATGGTTGCTACTTCCTAATTATTCGCTTTTTCTTCCCTAGCAAAATAGTGGTCTGAAAAGAGCCCATAATCTAAAATCCAATCAGAAGAGTTGTAGTTTCGAATTATATAACAAACCATGCTATTTTTAGGATCGATTATGTTCAGAAACCCGTGAATATGGATAAGTTCATACCTAAAGCTAATGATGATCCATTAGTTGCAGTACAGAGAGTAGATACTAAAGAGGAGGAGGAAATTGCTAAACCGGATACAGATGATGATGAATTGGAAATGGAAATTAATCATGTGTGGAGGAAAAATTCACTGGAAGATGAGAATATTGCAGTGCAATCATTGGATAAAGAAAAAACTGCGGAAAATGTTGAAAATGAACAAAATACGAGCTCAAATAAAGATTTAATAATTGAACCGAGAAATATTTTGCAAGCAGGAAATAATATACCAGATATGATGATGACTGTTTCATCAGCTGCAACAACACCTTCTGCTCTGCTGTCGATACCATGTAGGACAATTAAACAGGTGAGTTTTTTATTTGATTTAAGACAGTTAAACAGGTGAGTTTTATTTAATTTAAGTAATCATTGTAGTTTTGCGATATAGACTGTAAAAATATTATTTTTTTAATTTGATTACTTTAATTTATATTCTTGTCTGAAGAAAGAAGTATCGAGATTTGATTTTCATTTACGGTCAAATTTTCGAAAGATTTATTTTTTGAATTGAAAATTATAACAAAAATATATTTTGGAATTGTCCTGTTGATTTCAAAAAAAAAAAAAAGATAGGAATTTTAATTTCATTAAAACATTTTTTTATCACCATAAAATACATCTTCTTTTTTTTTAAGGTAAAATTATCAATAGCTTTCCTCACTGAACATACAACATTTACGGCACAGGAATATAGCTGTCGTTTAATAGCTGCTAGATCAAAAGTATGTGATTAAAAAAAAATTTTTCAAAAGCTGATCTTATCTCGTAGTATATTTGTAAAATAGTTTTTGGATATTTTCAAATTTTGCTAAAGAAATGAATTTTTTTTTAAAGATCAGAAATATAACTCCGAAAAATGATGAGAATTTATTTTTTTGAATAATATTTCAGGATGGCTTCCTTGAACGGCTATCATTATCACAGTTTGATTGTGTAATGCGTACAATCGAAGAATTTGTTTGTAATTGTCAATTGTTAATTGGAAGTGAAAGAAAATTCTCTTCTCCTTTACGTTTATGCATTCTTCAGCAAGGCAGTAATTTTATTAAGAAATTTCATGAAGATCGAAAAATTAAATTAAGGTGTGTTATTAATTTTAAGTTAACCATTTGATTAATAACTGATTAACATATAAGTGAGCAGAAAACAACAGATTTATTGTCAGTTTAAAAATATCGTTCATCTACTCTTTTTTATTTTATTTTTTAAATAAATCATTTAAATAGGCTTTTTTTTTCTTCATACAAGATTTTCCATGATCACATGATGCATGCAAGAAACAGTTCTTAAAATTAACCGCGTCATTGTCATCTGTTAAATCATCGATATTATTTGTTTGGCAGCCAAATAATTCTTTCTTCGAATCTCTGACACTTGTTTCAAGATTGAATCTTGAGCAATTCGTTAATATATAATTAATTTCTTTTTCTCTTACATATCCTTTTGCAGTAATATATTGGATACGGAAACTTGGCGTGCTGGTGATGTACCGGAGCATTTTCAACGACTTGTTGATTTGTGCTTGCAAACAAAACATTTATCAGATTCGAATGTAGGATTGTTGGAAAATGAAAATTCTGCTGCAAATAATAAATCCAATTTATTGGTTGATGGTGAACCATATGTTGTTGTTGGGTGCATTTTTCTTTTTTAATTTTATGTTTGATTTCTTAAATTTATTTTGAATTGAAAAATTCCTTAATAGATGAAATTTGTAGGATCATAATTTTTCGATTAAAAGAAAAAAATTCAGAACTTTTCAAATTTTCTAGTTATAACATCTTTTGATTGTTTGAAATCATTTTGGAACTTTTTCTCTCTCTCTTTTTTCTCTGACAAAAAATACATCATAATGTATTTCATTGTTTTTAGAACAGTTTTTATTCTGCTGCAAATAATGGCTCAGTACTGTGATGCTTTAGTTATATTGCCGGAATATGCTTCCGAACTTTTGATTTGTTTAGTGGAATTGTTAAAAAATTACAACAGTCGTAGTTGTCAATTAATTCTTGGAGCGGGCGCTTTGCAGCTGATTGGCCTTAAATCAATCAGTGTTCGACATTTAGGTATGCTATATACAAAAAGTTAAATCATCCTTTATGCATTACATCTTTTATTGCCTTTCATTTCATAATTAAACAAATGATTCGTAGTTAATTTTTCTTTTTAAATATTTTGTATATAATTATTATTGGTTGTGATTAATATCGATAATTATTGATTTATTCTTCTTTTAGATAATTTATAATAGATTGATTTATTCTTCTTTTAGCTAATTTATAATTTATAGCTCTTTCATCAAGATGTTTACAATTAATTCTACGATTTGTACCATTCATTCGAGAAGCATTTCAAGAAAAACTTCCTGCTGCTAAACAACCATTACTACGACATATTGATCAATTAGTTAGAGTAAGTTAATTAATTGATTAATTTTTTTTCCTTTTGAATTTTTTAATGCAATTTTTTTAACAGTTTTAATTTTGAGAAAGATTTAATAAAAATAACTTACTAATTTTACTTACTTTATTCTATTACGTACAAAACATTTGATTATTATTATTTTATTGTGCTTACATTTCACTAATGAATGAAGTGATGTTTTATTGTTTCAAAAGTATTTATATATTTTTTTTAAAATATTTAAACATGAAAATTACAGACAGTTAGCATTTTTTCAGGACTACAATGATCATGCAGAAGAGATTATGAATAAATTGATCACTGTCATTGATCATCATCTTGTTGTACAACTTCAAGTGGTAAGAGAGATCATATTTGTAATATATGTGTTAGTAATTTAAGTGGAAATTTTTTTTTTCTTTAGCCATCATATCTTTAAGGTTAAATGCTCAGTG
This sequence comes from Mansonella ozzardi, assembly GCA_029876185.1. Lineage (NCBI taxonomy): Eukaryota > Metazoa > Nematoda > Chromadorea > Rhabditida > Onchocercidae > Mansonella > Mansonella ozzardi. The sequence continues at coordinate 3,950 of JARVGP010000618.1, read as the reverse complement.
TTTCATCTTCCAGACTAATTATCGCTTATGGATAATTATCAAGCTTCGAATTTCTCCTTCTTTTTACCATTGTTTTCATATTTTTCTGTTGAAAATGACAAGGTAATCCAAGATATCAGTGTTGAAACTGAAGCTAGTTAAATTTTTTAGATTTTTTTAGTTAATTTTTCTCGTCTGGAAATTCGTGTAGCTTGGTGTTATCCATCATAATTTTTGTTTCAATACTTAATTTATTTATTCACAGAAAATTTAAATTTGAAGAAGCTGTTGTAAAAATTTTATCAAACTTCTAATAACAATTAACCAATCCGAAATCATAGGGATTCGTAATCAACAAAAAGTATTACAATGCTATTAATCTGGAAATTCGTATAGTTGGTGCTATCCATTATGATTTTGTTTTGTAATTAATTAATTTGTTTTATTTTTTAATTAATTATTTGTGTATTTATATATATTTTTTTTTGCAGTGGGATATAAAAGGTTCAATACCATCGCCAACATTTCAGCAAATGTGTCGACAACTTGGAAAATTTTACAATAGCCTTGCCGGGATAATACCGGAAAGCATGATTAAAGTATTTATTTATATCCATTCTAATTCATATCCGTTTCTATGTCCATTCTAATTAATGTTTTTGTGAATGAAAAAAAAAGACTTTGCACTTCTATTGACCATTAATTTAAAATTTTAGTTTTCAGAGGTTAAATTCTAAAACTCATATAATGAATTTACTTACCATTAAGGTTTTTTTTTCAGGATTTGTTTTTACGAGTTCACAAGAATTTTAAGGTTAATCTTAAAGAACAGTTAGCTCAGATGAAAATAACTCCGCATGATTCACTCTCATATGGGTGAGATATTTTTTAAATTTTATTCCTAAAGTGTAAAACAACACTAAACAGTAGCATAGTTTGGCAGTGAATGAAGAGATAGCATGCTGTATGTCTAAGGTTAAAGTTCATTTAACTGTACAGTTTTCGAAGAAGAAAAGCAATGAATGAATCGAAATATATGAGTAGGTAAAGAAAAAGATGTAAATGAATTAATATAAGGTGAAAAAATTAAAAAGAAGAATTCTCCAAAATTTTATTTTGCATACCTAAAATGTTACGCAAATTTATTGCATAAAAATGTTAGCTTAAGGTTAAAGTTCACTTCATTCAGCAGTTACTGAAGAGTGACAAGGAAAAAACACCGTTTGATGCAGTGAATGAGAAAATTATTCATTAATTATGATTAATTAGATGCTTTAACAAATATGATAAATTAAAAATATTTTAAATGAGGATAGATTTTTTTATTGTTCTAAGGATTAATAAGACTTGTTGCAAGGAGATTAAGGCCCATATGCAAAGATTTCCGAAATATCGCATTTAACATTTTAGGATTTTGATAAAAAAATTTCAGATTGGTAAGCCAAGAATATATGTTCTTTATCAAATGCTTACAAGCAATACCATGTTGTGCTGATTTAAAAGATGAATCAATCAGTGAAGCACTTTTCTCAAAGAATTAATTAAATTCGTAATTTTTTTTTTTTTTGAAAATTTTCATTACAGCTTTATTAACAAATTGGAGGATTTCAGCATTAATGATTGATGGCTTTTGTTGTTGTGATAGAAGTTTATGAACTATATCTTGTACTGTTTTTGCTCAAAGAAATCTATTTGCTCAAGCAATAATTTATATTCATGCAGTTTACTAAAATTTTGATTGCGATACTAATTAATTAGCAAAGCTTAAATTTGTTTATTTAAAAAATTTTGCCAACTTAATAAATAATAAATGAAATTCAAAAATTTTATTTTTGTAATTTTTCAGTTCACTAAAATTACCGAAATTTTGGCATTACTTCACTTAGTTATTTCTCAAATTTTTTTTTCTCGATGGAAAATTTTTTCAATTTTGGATGATATAAATATCCACAGAGTTAACCCTCTGTGGATATTTATATCATCTACATTAGTTATGTGTACTATATGAGAAACGACATAAATATTTGTATATTTGTAATTTCTTTATAAAATCCCGTAATGCTATCAGCAAAATTCATAGAAAATTTTTTTTGGAATTTTTTTTTATTTAACTACAATATTTTGATGTTGTTTATAGTAGAGATAACGAACAGGTAAAAAATGATATATTATGAACCAGTAAGAATAATATATGAACCGGCAAAAATGACATATGAACCGATTAAAAAATGATATAATATATAAAAAATGATATGTGAACCAGTAATAATGATATATGAACTAATGAAATGACATATGAACTGGATGAAAATGATACATGGATTGGGTTAAAATGACACATGAACCGATAAAAATACATGAATCAGTAAAAATGATTCATAAACCGGTAAAAATGATGTGATAGATGAACCGGTAAAAATGATATAATCGCTGGACCGGTAAAAAAGTGATGTCATATTTTTTGAATATGTGTATTAATTGTTTTTTTCGGTTTTAATTTTTTGTGCAATCTATTTTAGAAATGGCAGCAATTCCTTTTTTAACATTTTTTTTTCATTTTATTCATTCTGTAATTAGTTACATATCGGAAATAAAATAAATGTGAATTGAATGAATTGATTCATGTCGCATATACATTATCATTTTCTTTCGATTAATTTTTACAGAAAGTAGAATTAACTAGAAATAAGTGAAAGAGCTTAATGAAAGTGAACGTGTATGGATAAAAATTTGGAATGAAATTTTTAATTGAAAAAAAAAAAAATGAATGAAAGAATGAGCCACTTTTGCATTCTTTAAATTGCTTCTTTTTATATTCTTTAAATAATAATTAAAAATGAATTAAATTAAAAATTCATGTAATTCATTTTGACTTTATTCGAATTGTTCAATTGAAATATAAAAATATAAAAATTGAAAAACTAAAAATTCCATTTTTTATCATTATGTAGTGATTGTCACAGTGCAAATGCGTATATTTTTAAACAAATTTGAACTTATAAATTGTTGATTAAGTTAATTAGTTAATTGATTTCATTTTAATTACAAATGGAATTTTTAGTTTAGCATCGTTAATAATAATGCAAGCAGGAATTTTTTAGAATTAAATGTAGGAATTAGTCTAAAAGAATACATTAGCACTGTACAGTTAAACATGTATTTATCATTAATAATCAGGAAATTCGTTCCGCGCGAGAGAAATCCCATGAGTGGTTAGGATTCGTGGCTCTAACCCACGCGGCCCGGGTTCGATTCCCGGCATGGGAATTGTGAGCTGTTCCTTTTCTTTGCCTTACAGTATACATTCTTGCAAAAGTTAAAGCCATACAATAAGATGTAAATGCGCTCAATAGATAAAACAATACTTATTGGAATAGCTTTTTTTTTTTAAATAACAAATGAAATTTTCACGCACTTCATTGACATCATTATTATTATTGTTATTGCTGATACAATGCATATAGAAAGCGATACAAATAAGGATGAAGACAAAGATATGTTTTATAGCTATATTGCATACCTAAATCATTTCTACAGTACATTATATCAGTATGATTGTATGAAGAATATTGGACAAAGAATAAATGTCACATGTAACATGTCTAATACACATATATACAAAAACGCCAATTATACGGTGACTATTTTTTCTAAGTTTCTGTTCTATTTTCTAAACTAGAATAAAGTTTTCTCATATTATTCAAGAATAATAATTTGTTAATTATTTTGTTCATAATTAACGATTTTAAGATTTGTTCATTCAAATTTCATTCCATTTATTCCCAACATTTCCTAATTAAAATTTGAAATGAAAAATTAAGGTGATTTAGTTTTTCTTTATTTATCAGATATCGTTTGAAATTTTAGCTCGTTTTGCTGTAAGATCAAGAGCTTCTCCCAATTCATCTTCATCATTATCATCATCATCATTATCATCATCATCATCATCATCATCATCATCATCATCATCA
>JARVGP010000617.1:0-35159 GCA_029876185.1 Mansonella ozzardi | reverse complement strand
CATCATCATCATCATCATCATCATCAGCATCATCATCAGCATCAGCATTATTGTTATTATTCTAACTTAATGACAAGAGGAGATAAATAGATAAGGTAGAAACATATCGTCACTTTGTGAAACAGACACTGAAAGATGGTATAAAGAAATCGTTACGGTGTGTACAATAATGCTACTCAGTGTAGTGTACATACCTACAACAATCATACACTCTACAAGCATACACACATACATACATACATACAAACTCATAAAATGTGGACCTTGTAGATATTTCGTTTTACTTTTAGAGCGAAGAGGTGACACATTCATTGCTTTCCTTATTTCGCTTTTGTTTCAAAAATTAATTACTGCTTTCCTTTAATTTTCTCACTTCTTTCGATCCAATGGAAAAGTGAAGACGGAAGGAGCTATTTGATTAGATAACCCACTTAATTATAATTAGATAAGCCATGTATGTATGTGTCTGTGTAGCGATGTATCTGTGCGTATATAAGTAATGGCTGATAAGTGATTATGATTAGGAGTGATTTTTGTGCATGAAGGCACAGCTTCAAGAGACAATCAAAAAGTATAGGTAATAACTTGCTTAGACATTTTGGAGTAAGAAAAAGAATGAACATGTTCATATTTAACAGTAGCAATTATTTATCATCTTAGTAAGGCAAATAATGTTACAAGTATTGAGTTACTGAGATTTGATGATGTGAATGCCTTCGTAAGTACCAGTACCTAAGTACCATAAGTACCACTTCTCAAGATTATCAATATTGCTTCATCATGATGATTTGATGCTAATTAAGTTTTGCAACTAATTTAACAATCAATGTTTGTTCTATATAAATATAAATATTTTTATATAAATTTATATCAATAATTAACAATATTACATATTTATCAACGTGTCATCTCTTTATAGGTATGAATGAATAAAATCTGTAAAAGATTCGGAACAATTCCCAAATAAAATCAGCAAGTAACAAAATAAAGAAGTCCAAACTACTGTCTTTTTTCAGGTAATCCAATCTTGCACGAATTAAATTTATGATAATGGAATCTTATTACTCTTATTTTCCAACTTATACGGCATCTATTGTAACTTATTTGTCGAGAGAGTAAATATATTAATTTCGGCGATTTGGTATACATACATATAATTGGAAGCGATGGAAAAGAAATTTTTGATTGCTGAGATCATATTTGATCTAATTCCTTATTATACTTAATCTAATTCCTAGGTGACAAGAAGGTGTGGCAAAGAAGCAGATGTCAACTCAGATAAATTAACTCTTTCGACTTTCATCAAAGTATCCGATCATGCATCTTTTTTTGACACAGCATCTTTTTGCTTGCAGAAGTGGTGGAATGTTGGGGATACATTTGATAGAACATGGATAAAACCCTTTCATAACTTCATTGGCGAAATAGGCTATCCACGTGTGGTTCGAATTGCTTTTTGGAAAATTAAATATGAAGAAATTTATTTTAGGATGAATTTGATGATCAATGAATCTCACAGAACTATGTAACAGACATGTCTAATCATTTTCATTTGCTTAGCTTTTTTTCTAAAAGGGCTTAAACCATACAGAATTGCTATTGAACAGTACACACACAGACATGACATCTATATTAGTGCATTCCGCAGTTGAAATTTTCGAGGGCATTCAATTGAGACTTTCTTTGAGAGAAAACATATAAAAGTAATTTATATATTCGAAATTTTTCCTTTCGAAACGAGACTGCGTCTGGGTGGATGTCACTTGGATGTCACTCACGTTACGTCGGCACATTACACTTAATACATTAGATTTTATGGAGTGTTAACCTCTCTATTTAAAGACAAAAAAATACAATTTATGCAAATACTGTTCAAAAGTTTCTCAAAGATTGCATTGTTAGAGTTGCGTAACGAACTTCTCGAGAACGAGTTCACAATAAAACCTGACTTCATTTAAACTAAAATGAAATTAATAAAATTCTAATTATTACTAATAACTCGATACAAATTGAACAGAATTTTTTCTCTCCCTCCATGTTGAATTTAAGTTCAGCTGTTTGCCGGCTCCAAAGTTTATTTATTTCAACTGAATTGGAAATCGCATTTAGAGAACTATGAAAAAAAATGAAGCTGCGAACCAGAGATACAAAGTAATACTGGAAAATCATATTGATCAAATAAAAGCATGCAATAACATCACGAACTTCGGATAATAAGACAGTAAATTGAACAGGCATCAATAGTATGCGAATACGGATCAAAATCGAAAAAACAAAACAAACGACACTAATAAATTTTAGTGAAACTTCTCATTATCACAGTAAATTCCAGCAGAAATAACTTCACTTATAATTTATTACGGTATGGAAGATTATCATTTCTTTTAACAGTACAAAGAAAAATGTTAATTGTGCAGCTTATATACAATGAGAGAGAACGATAGTAATCAACTAATGTCTAATTTGTTTATTTCATCCTGTAATTTATGAGAATGATTCAAGCGCAGGAGAATTGTTCTCTCGATTCCTCATATTATATCACATTGTTACAAGTATACATACTAGAAATATTATATCTGTCCGGAATGAATTTTAATTTTATTTGTTCCTAATAGCATGTTGATTTATACAGGAGACAAAATAGAGTACGGTATTACGTACCGCATACGTAATTTGTAAACAAACATAGCTATGTTCAATTTCAATCGCGGAGAATTATCCATTTAGTTAACCAAAATAAAAACAAAACGAGAAATGAATTCAAACAATTCAATTCAAGCTTCCCGATGTTTTGGTAAATATTTCCAGGAATTGGAAGAAGTTTTTATGCAATTTATACAATAAAAAATGATCAAACACAATAAGCTGAAACCACTTTACACAAAAAAGTAAGATTTATACGTTTCAGATAAGTATGGAATATGGAAATTTTACGATTTGAATAAACCGGAATATGTTAAAATATCACATCAATCATTAAGCTGCGAAATCTGTAGTTCCGAAGTGTTTTTTTCTATAATTTCTAATGCACGTTTGGTCATTTTTTTTGATTTGTGACGACCTTTAAATCGCATGTTATTCTTGCAATTTGTTCTTCAGTGCGTAAAATCACCCAAAAGAGTGCTCAGGAAGAGGAGCGAAGAAAAGCTTTGGACTTTGGAAACATTAACTAGATGTTAATTATGTTTCACATCAATTCACTTTTTCATCAGTTCACTTTTTAATGCTTTATTCACAGAATACGGCTCCCGTATGAAGCACCCACTAGTGCTCCGAGATATATCGAGAAAATTCAAATCTCAAGGATTTTCCGTCTTTGTAAAACCAAGATATGCTAAATTAATGTACAAGAGAATTTCACTTTGGAAAAAGAATATGTTGACTGATAAATTCCCACACTACATCAAGTGTGTCTAATCTTTACTGCTTTTCTGTAACACGAGACTATAACCAACCATCATGGTCATTATTCATCATTTTCACATTGGAAAAACCAGTATTGCATATAAGCTGAAACGATAGAATTTTTCAAGCCAGTATTCAGTTCAATCTAACGTCAAATAATCTTTCATTATTTTTCTTATCATCTTCATTGAATTAAAGAAGTTGGTTTTGCTTCAAAATTGTACGGAACACACCATTTCGAATTGTTTTTCACCAGAAAACATCATTTTTATAAGCAAAAATCAGACAAATCAGCTCGTTGTTTACTTCTATCCCTCTGAAAATTCATTCACCGTTCGATCAGTTAGGCCAACCAGTTATTATAAACAAGCATGGCAATAAGATCACATTACAGAATATGAAAATGATACCACTATAGGGCTGCCACTTTTTATGTATTGCTTTTTTTCGTTTTAATGTATTCAAATTTCACTCAGCTCACTGTAACATGATCGAAAGTTAAAAACATTCGCTTTTTGCGACAATAATCCTTGAAACTATAAGCATGGTGATAATAACTCTGCATCATGAAAATATCTGCAGTATGAATTTTAGTATAATTTAATTGAAACAGTTACGTTACAGAATCCTCCAATAAGGTCTTTTTATCAATCGATTTTTTGCCATAACTTTCAACTTTCGTCAAATCCAGCTTATTAGATTCTTCTAATGGTATATTGCCAAGTGGCACAACAAAATAATCTTCAACAGTTTTTGTAGCATTCATTAGAATTTCATCCTTGAGCATTGAATTATCTGCAACATCTTCACGTAATGGGCACGGTATGTCTTCAAGCAAAGTTTCAAGCGGTTTAATACCCTGGAAATGAATATTTTGTTCATAGGAAAACTAAAAGCTCATTTTCATTTAAAACAGACGCTAATCATCCCGAAACAATTCCCTTATCCATTAACAAAATATGAACAACGACTTCACAGAATCGATTTACTAAAAAATTGTACAGTAAACAAAAGCAGTAATTTTTAGGATTTTAAGAACCATAACCCAATTTAAAAAAAGCTCTTACTGTAGTGTCAATCAACTTCAATTGATTTGCAAATCGTACTGCTTCTTTCAAATTAAAAACTGCCTGCTCGTCACTAAATCGTACCAAGGAAAGTCTTTCCAGATGAGTAATGAGAACTTTGTCGAACAACGGAGGCTCTTCTACCTTACTTTGGTCGATCTGTGAAAAGGAATATTAAATCTGATAAACTCTCACAATTACCGTAACTACCAATCCTGTTTGAATATTGTTAAAATAAAGTCACATTTCACGATTACTTTATTTGCCAAAGAAAGTTACTTTTTTTTAGGATTGTAATTGCATCTCACCTAACTATATCATGAAAAATAATGAAAACTACTCCAAGGAATTATTTCAAGCAACGTCAACCAAACTCAGTTTATGGCTATTTGTCGCTTTACATAAGTCATATGATCTCAAACTTTTTTATTGCTATCTAAATCTATCAATCATAAAATTTATTGCATTACAGAATATACCCTAACTAGTATCAGTCATTCAAGCTACCACATTAATCAAACAGAATTCAACACACTTAAGGGGATTGATATTTGTTTTTTTTTTTTTTTTTTTATTTGATAAATGGACAAACATGCTTATTGAACTGGATTAATTTTACGTAACCTAAAAAAAGGTATAATATGTGACTCAAAATTTAGCCACGGAAAGTTCGTTTTAAAAATTAACCGGTGAAGGAATAGGCTTCTTGGGTACATAGACTTCATCATCTTCGATTGGATCACTTTTAAATGTTCGCTTTGATTTGCACCGCTTACCAAATCTTAAACTTCTAAGTCGTTGCTGTAATATTAAGTGGAAACTAATCATCGACAAACCAACTTCAACTCAACTGAATGCATCCGTATTGGTCCTGTAAATTTTGCAAAACTACATATGCTGAATAAATTATGAAACTTTGATCGAAAAAAAAAAAAAAAAAACACCTTCCCCATATAAAGACTACAAATTGACCTGTTCAAAATAAGTGTGCAATAGTTTTAAAACAAAATTTCATCAACTTATAATAAAACGAGCAAATTCTCACATCTTTCTTGAACAATTTCCAGGAAATTGAAATTTTTTTCCGACTTGTATCTTACTATTGCAGTTCTATATTGGTAAATTAAATCATGTGTGCAATTCATCAGTACAGAGTTAAACAATGTTTTCGATTTAATGGATCAATAATGGTACAGGAATATATTTTTAGTCCATGTATTTTTTGCAGTGTATTTAACCCTCTTAGAACAGCCAATTCGTCAGTGTATAGTTTATTGATAATGAAAGGATATGATTATACAGTCACACAGACATTCAACCAAAAAAAAGTACTGCTAACAAAAAGGAAGCGAGATCATTTCTAATTAAAGCAGTACTCGCCATGCGACGTCTCAGAGTTCTCAGTACATCTCAATACTTCAAAAAATTAGAATTCATCGAATATTGCTACTATTATTGAATTTTAATCCAGAGAAAATATACACTAATGAATAAATGTAGCTTTAAAAAACAACAAAAAAGAAATCAAAGCCAAGAATCCTAACTTGGAATGTTGAGGATTACTGTTTGTAAGAGAAACTAATTCAATAGCTATGAAAAAACCAAATATTTAGGTTAGGAAGCAGACTCACAAATGCAATATCAAGACAAAGCAATGCACCAAAATACGCATTTTTATCATCGGTTATCGAAAACACTATCCTTCAGCAGTAACATATACCTGGGCTTTCTACGAGAAATTTCTCCATTTAAATTTAACCAAAAATTTTTTTGCTACATGAAATATTAAAAAGATTTCAATATTTGCAAAATGATGAAGGATGGAATATCGAAATTTCAACACAATTTGCTTCAAATCGAAAATCAATATAAATTTCTGGCTAGATCATGAATTTCGACTCTGAAAAGCGCGTCGTCTTTTCGTAATGTTTATCGCTGAATCATTCTGTTTCTTAATGGCTGCGGCTGCATCAACACATTCATTACTGTTCTGAAGAAATGTACTGCTAACCACACTTTTAACTTGACAAGAGAATCTTTTATTCTGATTTTAAGAATATTCGAATGAAAAGTACGGATACTCCACAAAATTTGACGAACTTTTTCATTGCAGTGAACAAATTCACGTTTTTTGAAAATGTAACTGATTCTTTTTTAAAAAAATCTACAGTGCCAAAGCTCACTTTATTGCCGGTATTTAAACTTTCTGGCTTTCTTTTTCTACCAAAACTCGAAAAACGAAGCTAATACGAAATCAAAATTCTTTTAAAACAGAAATGAAGTTACCTCAGGTGCTTCAAGAATCTCGTCCATGTCGCATTTTAATGCCTCTTTGAGAGCATCTGGCGATAAAATAGTGAACGGTGTTTCCAAAATCGAATCACGCGGCTACAAACAGTGATAAGTCAATCGAACGTGAAATTTAATATTGATTCTGACCAATGATTATAAATTTATGAAGGTGGCAAACATAATTATCGTCTAAGCGAAGAAGGAAATCAATCACTAGCTAGGATGAAATTTTATCGCTCACCCGATATTGACTCAGCCTTCTTGGTGCTTCCTCTTCATTAGTTTTGTTAATCAATTCACAAGCATCCGGGATTTCAACCGGTTCTGGAAGCTCTACCTTCTTCCTACGTACTGGCGTTTCGCCTCAAATTATAACTTTTACTTCCCAAGGAATCAACACAAAATTAGCAATAACAATAACTGTAACAGTAACTTTCTATTTGATTATTAAAAAGTGTTCAGGTCAGCAAAAAATTTCGGAGTTTTCGATATCACTTTTTTACACGTCAAGCAGCAATATCAAACTGTTTTTTATTCGGAATTTGAGAACAGATTTATGAAATTAAGTTGCCGTAAAATATACCAGTGCTGGATGGACGAACAATATTTCTTCCAATAAATTCTTCGGTTCGTAAATGTGCTTCATTTACTTCTTGAAGTAATAACGATGATTCCACTCCGCTCAACTCCATCTAAATTTAAAACAAAACATCATTGGGGAAGTCATATAAGAAGTAAATCGGTACACGAAAAAAAAATTTTGCAGTTAGGATAAACTATAAGATCACAACAAAAAACAATTCATTACCAGATGTATGGCAACATCTGTGTTTGAGTTTGCCATTTCATTTGCATGTGCAGACAACAAATCGCCTTGCTTTTGCAAATCTCTATTCAACGCTTCCATTGTTTTGTGTGTCTGCAGTAATTTAATATTAGCTTCAAAAAAAATTCTGAATATATAATCAAATCTTAATAAAACGGCAAAATACACTAAATGATACAACAAAAATCTGATATTTTAACTTACATTCTTGACGTGCTCCTTCTGGCAAATCATTTTCTTTGAAAAATCATCTGTGAATGATTTCCAAGCCTCCTTAATGGAGCATGTCTGGTCGGCGGTAGCTTTCACATATGCACTTTGCCTTTCAAAAGCAGACTGTTCTTCGATTTTCAGTGACTCCAATTTCCCGCTCACTTGTTGCGTTTCCTCTCTTGTCGTTTTAATGTACGTTTCTAATACATCAGTGATCTGTAACAGTAGACAAATGGACAGCTATTAAAAATGAAAAATTACGATGAAATGATTCTAAATGACAATATATTCCTTATACTAATAAAAAATTAGAGAAAATGTATATTTTTAGCGAAGCATTAACAAAGGCTCGAATTAAATTATAAAATAAATAAAAAGCAAACGAATGCCATTGTAAAGCTTAATACTTCCTCCTTGAGGTTACAAGTTCCAAAACTTAAGCTCCATTCTAATCAAAATTTCTGGCCATCATCGCAATGCGAAAAGATAGCCACTAGTATCTGCAACTTACCGTATGCTTCATTTTTTCTGCCATTAACACAGTGAGACTGGTATAACCGGTGGAAACTTCATGATAATTTCTCCTCAGTAGTTCATACTCTTCTACCTAGAACGAATATAAACATTACTACAGCTCTGAAACAATATGTAAAAATTATACAAGTATAACAAATGAAAACCCCTCCATCTATAATTATTAATTATCATATGATTATCAATTTCATAAAGAATTCTGAAACTTTTTCCTTGCAGATTTGTAGAATCTTTTCAGCGAGCATTTTTTTTTAAATATGGGAACTCATAATAAATTTAGATTTGATCTTGTATATTACTCACATGCTTTATTATAAAATCAATAAATTTGTTATGCTGCTCGAATAACTTTTCATGATAATTCTCTGTACCATTAATGAACGTGCAGACTTCCTTCAAAAAACTGACAGCTGAATTATCAGTGTCACCCTGAAATCGAACATATGATATCATGACTGTAAGAGAATTAATAGGTAATGAAGCACAAAAGCATTTTAGAAAATACGCAAACTTAGTAGGCTCCAAAGTCTTTTGAATTTCTCATATTCCAATCATCTTGAATCAAATATTGAAATACCTCAGAAGCAGTGAAAAAGGCCGTCAACTGAGAATGAAATAATTCTATGCAGTCTCGAAATGAGTGCACATCTTCTTCTATATTCAATTTCATTCGTTCTAAAATTCGTAACATTCAACTGTACAAATCTGAACAAACGCTTTAATATATTTGGATTTGAATGCCTGGTGTCGAAAAGTATCTAAGCCCTTATATGGAAAATAATACTGGTGTGAAATCAATGCTGCTGTCATAAAGAAAAGTTTCATAAATATTGAGAAATTGAATCCATCTTAGTAAAAATAAAAAATAAAGTGCCGAAAACAACAATTATGAAATTCATGTCAACCGATAATAACGTAAAATTATTGAGTGATTTGATCCAACTTAAATTTACGAGGGAAAGTCCATTTACTTATGGATTGATGTGAAGAAAACCTCTGGTCGAAGCCTAAGAATCCAAACTACTTTAACTCTTCAACAATTGCATTTGATATTAAAGATAGTTAAAAATGCTTAATATATGCTCAAAAAAAAAAATTGACGAACTTCTCACCACAACAATCAGTTATTTTTTTCATTTCCGACTGTGATATATCATTCCAAGCTTCAACATCTTTCTTCAACTTATCAGTACTTTGAGCATTGCTTCTTGTATATTGGACATACAGTTTTTCATTTTCATTTGTTGCATTACGGAAAGCATCAATTTTGTCATGTGCTTTACCCAACTCCCAGTCTAAACGCGAGTAATTCTGACGGAGCTAGAATAATGAGATCTTAAATTAGAATTCATTACTCATAAGCATGAAAAATTCGAAAGTACGTGCAAATAAAAATCCGCTAGAATCTGTAAATATATTTCATAGGTTTCAAGTCTTTATTTCTCCAAATAATTAATACTAACCTGCCTATTCTCTGCTTCACTTCGATTTGCTGATTCTTGCAATTTCTTCAGAACTGTTTGATGATTTTCCAAATTCGACTTGCAATTTGCCAATTCCTTTAAATTTAATTTACTACCAGAAATTTGATTCGTCAGAAATGGTGAACACTCGAAAAGAATGTCTTTAAATGTTATTCGCTACTTTTAATCTAGAATGTACGATAACTGAGACAATAACAGAGAATAAAGCGCTAAAAGAAAAGAATCCGATCGAAGTATTTTTAAGTGGACATAGCAAGAACAACAGAACTTGGAAGATACAACGTTTAACAACGATCACTGATTTTTGTAGAGAGGTAGCAAAAATAATGCATAAACACTACCTACCAAGCTTAACTGAGCGTTTTCATTGCAACGTTCTTGATACTTCTGCTCCATATGTTTGTAACGCTCGTAAAGACGGCCATAATGCTGGCCCAAGATTTCTGCATCTTGCATTAGCTATAAAAATAGAAATAAATAAATATAGTTTTTCAATACGTGGAAATGAAAACTAACACACCTAGTATGATGTATACTATTCTAGAACCGCGATGTCATTGACAGAAAAAAATTTCAAATAGATATGAAAGCTTGCCAATTGGACGCGTTCAAGGACTGATTGCAGTTCATCAGTGAGTGTTTCGATCTGCTGGCTCTGTTGCGCAAGTTGAGTATTCATGTTCCTGCAAATACCACTTGAAAAATTTGTAAATGAGTATTATTTGCCACGTGAAATCTTTGTTAAAATACACTAAAATGCAGTGAATTAAATCCAAATAAATACTAAAAATATGTAAATAAAAGTGTCCGGCAAATATGTGCCTAACTATAAAATACAAAAGCAAAGCTCACTCATAATTTTGACGGTCAACAAAGAAGCCCGTCTTGTCACGCGCAGCTTGCAAATCGCGCATCAGGCGGTTCATTTCATCATTGTAAGCCTGAAAAAGGAATGGTCGAAAACTTGTACAATCCTCGAAGGTAGAAATTGCTTGACTGAAAGTGGAACCACTCCAATGAAATGACAAATTCACAAATTGTAAAATCAACAAATGAGTAAAATATATAAAACACATGACAGAATAGCTGCAATTGTTGTGGTTGCCTTTCTCCTGCACTTACTAAATTTGATGGGATTTTCACTGACATGAATGTACCTTAAGTAGAGCACGATGCGTCAATTTCTGATTTATTTCAGGCTGATTCTTAATATTCTTTGCAGTTGAAGCATACTCCAGTGTGCTAATCGATTCCTAAAAATAAAAAAAGCAAGCTGGAAAGTTTCGAGAAATCATCCTGACACCGTCAAATTCTTGAAATTCCAATGAAAATCTATCTCTCCAATTCTACAAAACAGAATTTAAAATGTGTGGCTGATCGTGACAACTTACTTCAATGTTGGTGGAGGCAGGCGATAATGTTGCTACAATGGTAGTAATAGTCTTCCCACCTAATGAATCTTGCAAAATTCGCGTAAGTTTGCTCTCTCTGAAATATTGACTTAAATAAGCCTGTACAACTTCAATTTTTTTTAAAATACTTATGTCGTATTTGTGCAATGTTCAATGTCTTATTTGTCATTAATTTGGTGCGCAGCACAACGGGCAGGAATCAGCACATACCTCAACCTATACTAACATCAAACGGCAATTGAGAACAATAACACTCAATAACAAACATAGAGTCACAAAGTTGTTTTCTTTCTATTTAGGTTAATAGAAATAAAAGTAATCGAAAGCAATAAACTGGCGAAAACTTTAATCCGTATCAGATACAAAGAATTTTGCACGGAAAACTTAGCACAATAAAACCATGAAACCTTGAAAGATCACCTATATGGGACGTGACCAGCCCCTGATGTCAAAGCCATAATAACTCGACCAAGTGTTAATAACGACTGATTAATACTACCTGCAGATAAAATTGGTGTAAGAAATTAAAACTTGATAATCAAAAATTTTAAAAAATAGAAATAGCTGCAAATAACACTATCTATAAAAGGATGAATAAGACAACCAACCTGCTTCTCGAGCTCTTTTATCGATGGAGCCGGAACGGCCAATATTTTCCGAACCAGCCAAATCAATTAAACTTAATTTTCCTTGTTTGATAACTTCTTCCCCACTTACAGTATTTTCTCGAATTACAACCGTTATAGTAAAAACGGTATGAGAACGGCTGAAAACCAAAAAAGAAAAATATTTTTCCACAACTTTAAAATGAATTAAAAAATATTTATTTCATCATAACCTTGAATTCAAATTCATTTGAGTCGCAGCAGTCCGTCGTTTTTCTGCACCCTTCTTCAGTAATTCACGTACTTCAAGACGATCAGCCACTGGAACTTCTTCCAAGCCACTAACGATAACCGAACCCTAAATTCTGTCCGAAGCAATGCAACTTTTGTAAACATTTAACACATCGTAGTATTGAGAAGGTGAAATTTTTGTTACCTTCCGCACAGAATCTTCGAAGAGACGCAATCTTGCGTGACCCAGCTCAGCATTCCCAAGCAAATCATATAATTCTTCGTTGTACAACTCAACATATGATACACGAACTGAGAATTCTTCCGCATCCTTCAAATTTGTAAAAATTTTTGTTTGCTTTGAATTTATAAGTTCCCCTACTAAGCGGCCTGCACGCCTCACAATAGGATCAAAACACACGTAAAATCCAGCTGTCTTGTATCCTGAATTGTGCCAATCGTCATTAAATGAACTCTAAGAATTTTAAATACGCAATCTTGAACAAACAATTTCCTGAATACTAATTCAAATGACAAATATATATAGTTACTGATTAAATATTTCTGTCAAAACTCCATAACACAAACCGACGAAAATAATGAATTCTTTGAATCAAGCAGTACCTGGTTTTCTAACTCAGTGAAAATGTGTTGCAAAGCTCGCGGTATTATACCAACTGAAGAATCTTCGTTCCATGCGTGCTCATAAGTTGAGCTGATCTGCTCACCTTCCATTGTAAACGTTTTGCCTGTACTTGTTTGTCCATAACTGAAACTAACCGTTGTGAGAGGAAAAAACAACTGCAAAAGTTATAAAAACAATAACGACCTAGTAACTAGACACAGATACGATATCAGATAGAACCTACGCAAACAAGGTGCAGTTGTAACCAGCAAGAACATTTTTAACCAGTGGTTCGACCAAGTCGAAATATATGTCCAATTGTTTTGCCTGCGCTCCATATACCTAAATTTAGACATAATTAGCTTCATAACTTCATAATTAGCTTTCAGTAACAAAAAAAAAAAGAATAATAAACAGTCAGATCTCAATTAAGTCTCCAAAAAAAAAACCGGCATCAAAAATAAGAAACACTAAACTGAGCACATTTTAGCCATCAATTATAATCAAAATGTCGAGTAATCCATCCCAACAACAATCATTAGAACTTTAACGACTTAATTTTGCAAAACAAGAAAACAGAAGGAAATGCGAGAAATGAGAACAACAAGGCAACAGAAGGAAATCCCGGAAATCCACGAAATGTGAACAATAAAAAGACTTAAATGATTACAGACCGAGTGGTATCTTGTGGTTCGGACAGAACAAGGCAATAGATTATTTGAGATTTAATTAAACCTTATCGAACGGCCCGAATTCCCTGTTGACTCCTCGGTCAATCACAACAATACTTCGTTTGCGAGCATTTGCCGTAAGTGAACAACGAGCCTTTTCAGCAATCTCGTTATCATTCATTGGTCTAAATTTGATATGTTTTAGTAATTCAACTGACTTTAAAACTTCACATTTTGTTTCGTCGTGACTGATTACAGTCTTTTTACTTACAACTTAAATTATTCAATTTGTTACCTTATCCGGACAGCAACGCGCACATTCTTTCCAGTTTTAGCGTTTTTATCTGTATTCGACATTCTTGCTGAAATTAGTACAATTTAAATTATATTACTACACAGAGTAGGACGCTGTCATAACTTTCCAGAAAAATATCCATATGCTTTGCTTCCTGTTTTTAATCATCAGATCACAGTATGAGGCAAGATCGCTTTAATCTTTCAAAGAAAGGAGAATGAACGAAATGAAAACTAAAATCAAAAATTTTTTCTAATTCTTTTGAAATCTTAAATATTAGTGCGCCATGATTCCTTAAGAATCCTTGGCTGTTAATCGCAATTAATGACAACCCTATTTCACATGAAAACAGCAAAATCGTAAATTCGATCAGCAAAATCGTTTAGCTCTCGTTGAATAGTTCTGAAAGGAGAGTTACTTCATATTCTTCTATTCCAGTTAACTTCTTCATTCATCACCCTTGCTTCCGCTATTTTTGCGTATTGCTCTCTCGAATTGTTGCTCAGATGCAACTGTTTATTCCATATAATTCTCTACTTAAAGCTAGTCTACTTGATACTTGATACGGCTGAAGAAGGAACGGACAAGTATTTGGAATTTCCTAATTAAGTGGAAATAACTCAAATTTAACCAAAAGCGTTCAAACTTTAAGTATTGCAAGCATAAACATTTGCAGTCCTGCACGTTGCACAATGGCATAGTTGATAGCGCAGTTAGGAACTGATATTTTTGTTCATTTAAGCTGAGAAGAATTAAAATTCCCGTCACTATAATTCACCTTGTTGTAATTGGGAATGAGATGCATTAAGACGATTTGTCTCACGCACCATTTTAGCTCGAATGGTGAAACACCATTCCACAACAAATCAATTTCTAGCAAAGCAATAAAATCTCGATCTTATTTTTAAGCAGGAAACTTTAAGCTTATGGTATTTTTGTCAAAATCACGACCAATCTTCGAATAAATTATGTCATTTCTCTAATCCAATGGTAATAAAAATTGCCGCAAAATCTTCTTAAAAAGCATAGAAAAGTGAAAAGAAATGTGATGTTGAATGAAAAGCTTATACTTCCATGATGTTATTAGCACTTGAAGAATGCAGCACTTGAAACAAACAAAAGAAATTGTACCGTGAATCCAACGGATAAGTCATACGCCTATTTCTCAGTCACACGTACGTTCACACAAACAATTGGAATAACTGAATGGTTGACCAATACAATTAAACAACGGGTCACTCAAAGATACTTCTCTTCTAACAAGCACCACACGCATATACATCGCTCAAAATTGTATTCGAATTATGCCGCGAAAGTTTCACATTATACATACTGTGAAATTTTGAAATCCCTTGAACGTGGAAAAAGTATGAGGGGAAGAGCAGCGAAGATTTCGGTGATTCGGTAGGTTCACGATCGTTTGTTGAATTCTGTCCTGCATGTAAACATGTCGCACGTGGTTTACATTTTACTTATGAAAGAGCCTTTTTTTTTTTCGCAAATCACGTCTCATTGTTTTATGCACGCAATTATTTGAAGAAATTAATTTGTTTGATAATGTAATATCAATTGTAGATGAATTAGTATAGCTGTATTTATTTATAGATATGTGTGTATATATATGTCTACGTGCCTTTGTATCGCTTCCAAATTAGGTCATACAACTGACATTACAAATGTTTGACATACAACGAAGTTATAATTTAAAATATGGTTTTACTGAAATGTTGTGGTCATAGAAAATGTGGCGATGTATGAAATATGACATATTTGCGAAATAATACATTTATCTGTGTGATATCGTAGCAGTTAATAAAGTGTAGCAATGTGATTATGGATGTGATAACTTTTTTATATTTGCTCCTCAATCATTTTCATTTAACGAATATTTGAATAAGATTAAAGTTCAGCCATATTCTTTCTAGGTGTCATGCTTCCTCATCCTGTGATTATGGCTGATTTTGACATGTTATACGGCAATGAAAATGAGATGAGAAAATGTGAGAGCGGAAACACGCAAAATAACAATGGTTATCATCGAATTATTACAACTTCACCCGAAGAATGGACTTATGCCGATGTTGCCATATGGCTTAGTAAACAAGGCTTCGGGAAGTATGCAAATATTATTGCCTACAAACATAAGGTATTTTGCTCATGTTGTTAGGCAATTAGTTGTTTTTATTGAGTGAATAATGAATTACCATCATCTAACTTATAAATAGCAAATATATTTGAGAACAAGTTTAACCAGTTTTTGCATGTATCGTTTTCATTTGCTATTGTTTTGAAAAGAAACAATTCTCATGGACTTATTCAAGTCGTGTCTTTTGTGCATTTTAGATCGATGGTCGTACATTGCTTATGCTAACTGAAGTTGATTTACGCGAGAAACCACTGAATTTGGATTGTCTTGGTGACATTAAGCGTATTGCTTTAGCTATTTCGCGGTTAAGAACGATCTTAATGCCTTCAGAAGCAATGGTTGGTATTTGCATGGGCTAAAAAATTTTCTGAAGGAATTAATCTAGTTCTGCTAAAATCATTATTTATTTTTCGCTGCAGTTGAGGGCAGTCAAAATGATATAAATGCAATTGTAATCAGAACAATCATGATAGATCGGTGCGGTCGATAAAACAGTATAATTGCTTTGTGATCGCTTCAGGCTGTGCTGATGATCAGGACACCTTTCTGCAAAACTTTTCATTGATATTGACATTTTCATTGCAACTTTTCTATTTATGTTTTGAATAGATATATACATTTGTTACTAATAAGTAGCATTTGTTACTGATGATTCAACACAATTTATTTAGTCAGATACTTATAATTATCGGTTGGAGAACTATAAATCTTTTTCCAGTTACAGATGCAGAGTAGTATTCAGCTGGCTGGTACAATGAATAGGAGCCAAATCGATTCGAGTGATCTACCGATAAATATTGATTATAAAAATAGAATGATCCCTATTGCAAGCTCCTATCCAAAAATTTTGTCCAAAGCAAGGCAAAGTTTGTTATATTGTTAGGCCATATTTTTTGTCTTTGTTCGATAAGTGAGCTATCATCATTCATCGTCAATACTAGCTTGAGCGAGGCGCTACATTCACCAACCAACTACTCCACATTTATTCTTAACAATTTCAATCTGTTGTATATTCTTCTGGGCGAGTAGCGATTTGAATGATAAAGCATGTAGCACTAATTTTATGTAAAGACCACTTCTATTTTCAGTAAAACTGCACAGTGTATTGTGGATGATAAAGCTACAAATTCATTGGATGAGGGATTAAAGCAAATACATCTTCTGAGCAGGGAAGATTTAATACGACAGGTAAGTCATTTGTGCTCGTAACCATATTCTTTTTTACACTTTCGATTAGGTTCCTTTATTTCATAATTTAAAGTTGGAATTTTTGATGTTTAAATTTAATTAGTACTCAGCATTTTAGTACACGGGTTTAACAGGATAATTGTTTTATGTTTCTCGAGAAAAGTCTAGTGAACAGATTTGCAGGTGGAAAGCCCCGATACGAAATTGAAGTCGTTCATAAAATTAACTATTGCTTTTTGTTATTGTACGTGTTCTTTATTGATTACTGCTTTTGTAATGGTTCTTGTACATGATCGTGTACCAGGTGAGCTGCTTTTTATTACAGAAAATGTATTTAAGATTTTTAAAGAAAAAGAGAAGGAAAAGACGTGCTGTTGTGTTGGGCTGTCTCTAGTATGCTTCGTTGTTAATAATAAAATTAATCACCAAATTTCAGATATGAAAACGTATCCACCTTTGCCGGATATCGTGCTTGATAACTTGCCATTGATACCATGGGCTTTTCAAGTCTGCGAAGGAATAGCAGTTTTTCTAGCATTACTTTGGTTTACGATTTTGTTCTTCCATAAGCATCGGTATTTTTTAAAGTAGTCACCAAAAAAGTTATCTGTGTGGGAAATTGGTGGACAAATAGTTGTTGGCATTACATTTAATTTATTCTTGTTCCTCAAGAATCATTTATTATAGCACAACTGGATTTATTTTAATAAAATGTAGTTATCAAAAAAAAAAAACTTAGGGAGCAGCTACTTCTTTTGATTCTGGACGCATTCTTTGTTTTCTTTATAAGAACATTTTCGCAGAGTATGAGCCAATTCACGGATAAATGTTTGCATATTTTTCTTATTACTTATATTAGAACTGCTAAAGTGATAGTATAGGTATTTTAAGGCATTCTTGGAGAGTAATTCTTTAAAAAAAGTTATTGATAACTTGGGATTTTAGGTCTGATTGCTTGAAAAATAGGAACAAAAATATGTTACTGTTTTTTTAATTTTTTTCAGAATCGTTATAATGCGACGGATGTTCTCTTTGGTTGGAACTGTCTTCCTTTTACGTTGTGTTACTATGCTAATCACATCCTTATCGGTGCCAGGTCCGCATTTAGAATGTCATTCACAGGTATTGTTCCTTTTTCTTAGAGGAAAAATATGTTCTTGATATGTGAAAAGTATTGTTGTTGACTTCATGAGAATACTCTGCACTTCGTTTCCTTATTCTCTGCAACAAGCAGTATTGTTTAGAACTGCAGTAACATTATTCACCGAGAACTCTTTTTTCCTATTTCATATCTGAGCTGCTTATATAAAGATATTTTCTGCTGATAGAAACTTTTCTTATGATGGTTATTGGAAATGGTGGATTAACTTTTACTACTTTAATTTATAATAGAGTTATGATACGTTCGTCGCAAGACTTCAGCAAGCTTATCACATCTGGTCACATCTTGGTATGTCAATTCATGGTGTGCGATCATGCGGTGACTATATGTTCAGTGGCCACACAACTGCGATGACATTGTTAAACCATTTCATCACTGAATGTTAGTTCATGTTATTCATCTTTGTTCAAGTTTTTATGTTGTATTCAGGTTCCATGAGCCATTATCATAACAGATCGCTGCTTCCTTTCTTTGTCGGTACAAATAATTTCTGATACTTTGTTGAAATCTTGTACAGTCGTAGTAAATGGATTACTTTTTAGGCTGTCATTTTTTCAACTAAGCACAGAAGTAAAAAATAAGTAAATTAAAATAAATATACATATAAATTAAAATAAGCAGATGGGAATAAGAATTTTCATTTATGTCTGCAGAAATGGACAGGTGAACGAAGTTTTTAGATCTTATTAAGTAGTGAAGTAGATTAGTAAATTTAAGCAAATTTTACAGATACACCAGATTCATGGCATAGCTTGCATACGATTACTTGGGTTTTAAATCTATTCGGGATATTTTTCATTCTGGCTGGTCACGAACACTATAGTATTGATGTATTCGTCGCATTCTGCATTTCATCTAGAATGTTTTTATACTATCATGCATATGCATATCAATTTAGTATGGCAAGAAACGATAATCGAATGAGATTATGGTTTCCGCTTGGCTGGTATGTTTTACTTTGTTTCCGCTTGGAATGTTTCACATAATATTTTTTGTGTGGGTTTAGCAAATTTTGATAGAGTTACTTGATTTTGACAAATTAGGACAGTTTATTTAAAAGCAGGGAAGCAATTTGTTGTGATTTGAGCATCAAATATATTATGCAGTTAATCAACAAATGTGTTAAATTATTATGATTCATGCAGTGAAAAAGTCGAATTTGATGTGATTGAAATGCAACATTATATTTTGGCTTTGGCCTATCATTTTCAAGAATGCCAACAATTGTTTTTTAGGTTTTTCGAAGCAGGTGGGCAAGGCCGTGTTGCAAATGATTTTGATCTTCCGCTTTATTTTCCAGTAATTTCGTTTCCTTCATTTGGGAAAAGTCTATGTGTGAAAAATAAAGAAAAAGCAAATTTGGATAAAAAGCCCTTATCAAAGCTTGTTGTGGATAGCTGTAGTAGTATTTCAATGGATTGTAGCAAACATCTTAAGAGACGAAAGAATAAGAAAAATGAAGCTTCACTGTGCGAACATATAGCTTTTAGGAAAGATTTTTCATAATTTTTTTTTGTAGTTGGGAATGGAAACCTTTTTGCACAATTTTGGAAAACAAAACTTTCGAAAAAAGTATCAAATTTCTCACTTTACTCAGTTATTAGATGGAGCTGAGAAAAAATTGAACCCACAATGTTAAGTCATTTTAATGATTACTTTATTCGTCTTTTATCGAGTTACTCTCCATGACCGTAATTTTCGCTATTTTCATTTATTCCACTTCTTTATACTTAAAAAATGTATTATGCTTGCATCATGATTCCTAATGTATCAGAAGATTTAAACCAAGTTTGCCTCACTGTTCGATGATCTGTTTTTAGCATCGGAATGCTTCATGTGATTAAAATTTGTTTGATAACTGGGAGGGTCTTTAAGCAGTATCTTTGTTGCTTGAGTTTAGTTTGCTAAAAGTAAAAAAAAATGAAGGTGGCATAGGATATCAGTATATGTAATATGGAAAAGTATTTGACTTGTTAATTTCTTGTTCCCTTATTGATTATAAAATTCACTAATATATTTCATTATAATATCGAGTGAACAGCTTTGCTTTAAATATCAGGCAACTAATTTCAGGATTTTTGCAGCAATACAATAGGAAAGTAAAAAATTAAGCGAAGGAAATAAAACAGTTCAAAGTTAGGCCTTTTTTGGAAATGGCAGTATTTTGTTTTTGATTAATAACATTGGTAATTGGCTATTGTTACTTACAGATTAGTTAGTATCTCTGTGCTTCTGTAATTATTCTACAGTATATCGTGTACACACTGGTCAAAATTTTGTTCTCTCTGTAGGCTTTTGTAAATTACTATTGTATATTATTGCTTAGTGGAGGAAGCTACTATTAGCTTCTCTACAATATTGTTGGAAGCTTTTTTTATTAAGTACTGTTAATACAGTTATATTTCCGGCGACCTTTTATTTATCGAATTTCAGGATGAGATGAGTTGATAAGTTGTTTTGATTATCATTTAAATACATTTTATGAGCCCATTTGTGCTCTTTCTTTTCTGAATAATTCGACTTTTAAAACTGTACTATCATAAGAATGGTGAATAATAAGTTGTCCATACTAAAGTGTCGTCTCTTCATATGTCTCTGAAATTCACTCATATGATTCAATCTTCTTCTGGAAGCTGTGATGTTGTTTTTTATTATTTGTTAACATAATTATAAAAATGAAATTTTTGGGATCGATATAATTTACTTTTTGAAAATCATTTTTCATAAGGAACCTGAAGAAGACCTGTGTACTATCAAGCCAAGTATGCTTAATGTTATTTCTGTAAGGGATTACACTTGCAAGAATGAACATCGGGAAGTAATTAATGGCAGCAAAGTTATGTTCCAGGTTTTCCTTATTAATCTTGATAATCAATTTGTGTGTAAGTAAGTTACTACGTTAAATTACTAAGATAATAATGATATAGATAGTGGAAAATAGGAATATTACAGTTTAATATTTCCAATCACATATCGCAAAGATTTGCACAGAAATCCTTACGCACTAATTAATCTAAGGTTAAAAAGATCCTTCCTGAATAAAATAACTGAAAAGGTGTTTGTTTAGCAATAAACCCAAAGACATTCATTTTCATCAACACAGTTAACCTGAATAATCTTTCCATCAACTCTCAGCTAAAACTTCAAAGCAAAATTACTCATTGAGAATCCCACCAATAAAACTTATGCACGTTGTTTCAGACGTATTCGGCAAAAATACGTAGCAATGAACAATGACTGTGATTATTTAGTCTAAAGAAGTTACGGGATTTGCTTCTAACTTACTCTACTTTTAGAAATCACTTCTCAACCTCACAGGGCTGATATTCTCACGTCAACAGATGAACCCTCTTTTCCTTGTTTTATAGCTGTGTAATAAATAAGATCACATCATAACAGCTTGTTCGACGATAGTGCAAAGGATGACGTGGAACTACTCTCCCTTCCCGACCACGGAATTTTCTAGAAAATTCGCTCTATGAAATTTACATTGTTCATATGAATTGTACTGCAACCTTACACATATTTCTAAACACCAAATGATGAAATACTCCCTGAATGACAAATATGCTATAATAATTGTTTATTCACATCCACAGAAAGGACCCCATCCATTTCAAGAAAATAAATAAGTTTGGTAAATTTAGATAAGTAAAAGAATTAGAAACGAATGTGTGAGTATTTCCCAAAGTGTAATCACCACTATTTGTGAAGTCTTTGAATTTCAAAATTGTATTTCTAGCTCCATGGTCAATTTAATACATTTTCATTCATCATTTTTGCACAAAAATTTACAGTAAGCATGAATTTCATTAATAGCCACCACGAAGACGAAGGACCAAGTGCAGAGTCGACTCCTTCTGAATATTGTAATCAGACAAAGTACGACCGTCCTCCAGCTGCTTTCCAGCAAAGATCAATCGCTGCTGATCTGGTGGAATGCCTTCCTTGTCCTGGATTTTTGCTTTGACGTTTTCGATGGTATCGGAAGCTTCCACTTCCAAAGTTATGGTTTTACCCGTCAAAGTCTTGACGAAAATTTGCATCCCTCCGCGTAATCGCAGTACAAGATGCAAAGTAGATTCCTTCTGAATGTTATAGTCGGAAAGTGTGCGACCATCTTCCAGTTGTTTTCCTGAAAAAAAATTCTGATTGCCGTTGCACGAACCTCCAACTAGATATCAAAACCCCTGAGTATCCTTGATCGTAATGTTCACTAATTTCACAATGCAGCAAATTCGCGACGCAAACCTGCGAAAATAAGGCGTTGCTGATCAGGAGGAATACCCTCTTTATCCTGAATTTTGGCTTTCACATTCTCGATCGTATCCGACGCTTCTACCTCCAGCGTTATAGTTTTGCCAGTAAGTGTCTTGACAAAAATTTGCATGCCGCCTCGAAGGCGGAGTACCAAATGCAGTGTCGACTCCTTCTGGATGTTATAATCAGACAATGTTCGACCATCTTCCAGTTGCTTACCTTAAGAATTATGCCCGTTAATGACATATTTACATCATTACTACAGCACCATATTTCACTCTGTATTTATTAAACAAAAATTTTATGAAATTTTATATTTGTTAAGGAAAAATTAACCACATGCGTACCAGCAAAAATAAGACGCTGCTGATCCGGCGGAATCCCTTCCTTATCTTGAATCTTCGCCTTTACATTTTCAATCGTATCAGAAGCCTCTACTTCCAGAGTGATTGTCTTGCCCGTTAACGTCTTCACAAAAATTTGCATACCACCTCGAAGACGAAGTACCAGATGGAGTGTAGACTCTTTTTGAATATTGTAGTCCGACAAGGTACGACCGTCTTCCAACTGTTTCCCTGCAAAGCACAACAAATAACCATCCGTTTGCAAATTACACTACTTTTACACCTATATTTTAAAACATTACGGTTTCTGGTCCCGAAAAACTCAAATTATCCTAACAAATGCATTTATTTAGTTATTCATCCAGTTATTTACCGGTACAGAATATATGCACTGTTCAAAAAAACACACCGGCGAAGATTAAACGTTGTTGATCTGGTGGAATTCCTTCTTTATCCTGGATTTTTGCCTTGACATTCTCGATAGTGTCCGATGCTTCCACTTCCAATGTAATCGTTTTGCCAGTAAGAGTTTTGACAAAGATTTGCATACCACCTCGCAAGCGAAGAACCAAATGCAACGTTGATTCCTTCTGGATATTGTAGTCGGATAGAGTTCGTCCATCTTCCAACTGCTTACCTAAAAGAATTGGATTGTTAAGTGTACCTATTCCTTAACATATCGCTACTTAACTTTCACAAATCCTAAACTAGTAAAATTCTGCTTAACAGTTAAATTACGGTAGAAATGTAGTCTACATCAAACAAGGTTGAATGTTTCTCATACCAGCAAAAATCAGACGTTGCTGATCCGGTGGGATACCCTCCTTATCCTGGATTTTCGCTTTAACATTTTCGATTGTGTCCGAAGCTTCCACTTCAAGAGTGATCGTCTTTCCAGTCAGTGTCTTTACGAAGATTTGCATATTTGTAATTTCAGCTACAAATTATTAATATTACGTTACTTTTCACATTCCAAAAGACTAGTTCTTTTCTCATTTGTAGTAGGAATCCGATGAAAGAAAAAAATTCTTGTAGTTCTCGATATCTGAGCTAAACTATCTCCAAGCAAAACATTTAGAAACTAGTTCTTTTCAAAATGATCATAACAGAACGATCGGGCCTTGGGTCATTTACTCAATCATGTTCATTGTTCTGCTTTTTCTCAAATCAATACTTAGTCATAGCTGTATCGATGACTAAGAGTACATTTCGTAATTCCCGTAATCCACAAATGAATTCCCGTAGCTCAACAACAACCCGAGATTTCCAAATTCTAAACCACCACCGATTATACCAACCCTCAAAGACCGATAATCCAGCAAGCTTACCCCAATCCAACCGCAACCCGAACCGAACACTCACCAGTCATACAACCAACCCAACGAATGAATAGTTTACAATGCAGTCCGAGCAACTTTTATAGCATTCGATCCGAATGCCCTCCTCCTTATTCCTACATAACCAATCGATTAGTTGGTCAGTCACCCAGACATTTCACCACCCTTTTTCTCTAATTTCCCTACCCTTACAAAATAGTCCATTTGGGATGGAGCAAGTAATGTATGTGTGTGTTGTCCTATTGATTGTTCACCTCGAATGAAAGATAGGAACTAAATCAATCACAATTGATCAATGTGTAAACTTAAACATATGAATCAGATTGGTTTTTGAAATTTTAGAAATGAGACTATTTGAAAATAGTAACTTACTTATTGTGTTGCAAGTATGTATAAATTTGTTGAGATAGCTAAGAAGTTAGCAGAGGACAACAGGTCATGATTCAATAAAATAGATCAGTAGAATGATTCAAAGTTTAGGTTATTGAAAAATTAGATTCAGCCAGTCTGAAATTACATCATCGAACTAATGCGTGACATTGGGTAAAAAAGAATGACCGCTTATAAGAGGACATATTTCTACTAACTGAACCTTGACCTATCGATCTGATGTACAAAAAGGAAAAGGATAAGTTGAGTCTGACCTTTCTTTCTTTACTTTTATGATAAATCAAATAAGAAAAAACTTGTTGCATGGCTACTATAATTGCTGTGTTGTATGATTCACACAAAAAATACAATCTATTGTGGGTCAGAAATGTGACCACTGAACAATGGTCACACGTAAAAATTAGTTTACTAATTTTATATTTAATAAGTATATGAACTTGCCGAATTGTATGTTCAAAAGCTTATCAATGAATTATCAATGTTTCATTCATTTACTTTTGTCTAAATTAGTTTAATTAATGCTTAATTTTTTAACTTTAGCATCAAATTTAAAATCATTTCAATTTTCAATAGGAAATAGAATTATTCATTCATATCTTAACTTTTTACTATATGTTACAATTAGCAATTGTAAGATTTGATGAATTATGAAAATATTTTTAAGCTTACATTTTTTAACTAATTTCAAGAGATTATTGCCCGTCCAGACCATTGTTTTCCTCCTTTTAATTTTTTTAATGAAACAAATAGATTTTTGTAAAAATTAATATACAATATAAAATAACTAAAGCTATAAGTAAATTTCCATTCATTCATCCTATCGTTTTTTTTTTTTTATTGAATATAATTATTGAACTGTTTAATGCTTTTGTTAAATTATTTAATTATTAATAAAAACTGGAAATTTCAAACTATGAAATCTGATGAAAATAATCCCAAAGTTTCCAATTCATAAGTTAATTATGGAAAAGCTTCAACTCAATTTAGCTCACTTTTTGATTATTATTTCTATTTTGTTTAAAAATTTTGCTGCATGTAAAACATAACAATGCATAACATTACTAAATTTTTTTTTTTTGGCATTCAAAAATTAGGAATACAAATTGAAGCAAATTTAAGAGATAGTATCGATTAGCTGTAATTATTGTATCTCATTCTGTCCTCACTGAAAAGCTTTTTATTGGACGGTAAAATCAGAAAACGTAAGCATAATATAATAAGAAAAACATGAAGACAACTATCACTGACTTAAAATATTACTATTTCATAGACGCATTTTATGGCTTTTGTAACTTTAGTTAATTCATTACCCAAACTGGTCTTATCCATATATATTCGTACTATTTAATGATAAAACAAATCATTGACATTTTCTATAAGACATCAGCAAATGTATCCAAAGGTCATTTGAAGATTTGTACACACATTTAAGGCAAGTTAGTTAGTTTTATTCTTCATTTTCTGTTTAATTAATTTTTCTGTTTATTGTGACTAAACTGAAGTAATAAACATTTTGATTTGATACGCATAAGACGTCACTTTTTAGACGCATAACGTCCATCGTCAAACTCCAGTGCAACTTTTATAATGTGCGAAGATAGGCTGTCGATCGACCAATGCAAGTGGCATATAGAAATTGCTGCTTCTTTTATTGATTCCAACTTTTTCCATTCTATGAATGAGTGTGGATAAGGTGACATTGCAAATAGCTTTTGAAATGTATTAGGGACTATATATTTTTGCTTCAATGACAAATAATACCATTTTTTAGATTTTCCTTTTTGCCGTGCATTTATTTTATTCAACCACTTTTAAGGTATCAGTAATGCTTTTCTTCACGGTAAAACTAACGTTTCACTTTATAATTTGCGCAGAAGTCGATAATACTTACATGATATATTTTTGCTTTTAACAACATTAATACATACTTCATGACGACCATTTTATTATTAATGTAAGATTACACGTGCTAATCTTTTTGCTATCATATAAAAGGTTGCATTCTGATAATGTTTGAATTTCTTCACTAGTCTCATGAGTAATAGCTTGTCATAAGCTAAGCCATTCGTTTCATATGCACAATAGTTAAATTCCGCAAAGTTTAAGCTAAAAAAAATATAAGCGATGAGAGTAATGCATAAAACTATTTGCGTATCTTATCGTATAAATAAACAGCATGAATTCCATGAAAAGAAGCATTTCTTCCAGATCTGCTTTAGATGCCTAAAAGCAGATAACCTGATAATAATCAGGAACATACGGATAATCACAATGTAACGTTGAAAGCTTGATCAAAGGACCAACTTTATAAGGTTTATCTGAAAAAAACATGGTGATGAGTAATGTTTTCGATACGCATTACACTCGACCAGTGAAAAGTCCAAATGTTCAAAACGATGGTAGTATGCAGATTCCATGCTTCAATATTGAAATTTTCCTATCCTTCGATAGATTCTATTGAATAGTGGACAGACTAAAAAATTTTATTCGAACACTGTTGAATATAAAAAGTAGAAATTAACTGAAACCAAAAATACTAAACTGAAGTTTATTATCTAACACTGCTGAGCATTTCGACTAGATCACATCCGAAAAGCAATAATAACAACTTAAAATACAAATTCAGTACAAATTCTTTTTACAGAAGACAGGCGGTCAAGAAAAAACATCAATGCCGAAAAGTGCTTGCGTTTACTTTTTTTCGAAAGAATACCAGCATTATTAAAAAGTACGGCCACGACAACATGCTTCCTTGTCTTTTTGCAAAGTCCTATTTTCTAATCATTTAAATAACTCGAAATCCAATTAAAAGAAGAAAGGTCAACTGCAAGAACTTTGGAACTACTAAAGTAATCAAGAATGAGGAAGTTGTATATTTGGCCAACTGGATTTCGAACATTCACAAATTATCAGCAAATTAAATTCATCTTGAGTTAGATTTTGATTTCTTTTCGCCTCTGCATATTGAACTGCAGTGCCATATTTTTGAAAGTTTTTGCATTATGGGTTTCTTTCAACATATTAACAACTTCTTGAGTATTACCATATGGAAGGCCGTTTAAGCACTGTCTGCAATGTAAAATAATCAGAATCGAAAATAATGTGAGCAATATCAAAGGAATAATACTTAATGAAGATCAAAAGGCATAAAATATTCTCACTTTGTCTCTTGTGGATAGTTTCGGGCAAGTAACATCAAAATTTCCGACAGAGCTTCAGCTGTTGATTTCATCAGTTCAGTTTGTAGGCGATTAAATACAACACTAATAAGATTTTCGCCAGCTTCTTGAAGGACTTCTGTGAATGCACCATTATTGATTATATTCCTGATTACTGTAGCAAGCAGGACTGAACCCTTCCGACATAGATTTGTATCTTTGCTAATGGCCAAAATCTGAAAACATGATTTCAGTACAGCCTATTGTAGCATAAAAATTGATGCTTAATATTACGGACTAGGCAAACTTGACCATGATTAGAGTAGTTTCATTCAAGAAAAAAATTCAAACTATGACTGAAGAAGTCTGGTTGAAAAAGCCATAATGAAAAAAGCTGACCTTAAGTGCTATGTCAAGCACAGCTCGAAGGAAAATATATCCATATGCCGATGAGCCGCAAACAAGTTTCCAGTCTTTCTTCACTATATGATAAGCTAATTCTACATGTTCTTCACGAAATTCTTCCATTGATTCGTTAATATTTTTGAACCAAGATGCCATTTGCGACGCAAGTTTCACGATCAAATCATTCAAATCATTACCCGAGCAAATTAGAACTACTGATTTTGCTAATTTGCAAGCAGCAACTGGATACCTTAACATAATAAAATCAAGCACAACACAGTAAGAATCCAGTAGTGCTTCAGCATCATCTTGAACGGCTATCAGACCGGAACGCAAAACATCACAAATTTTCTCCACCAAAATTTCAGAAGATGAAAAGTTTTGAAGCAAATTCAACAGCAACGGTATCGATTGCCATAGTACGATGTGAACTGCTTTTTTTGAAGGTTGTCTCTCTTTCGGTTGGTTTTCCGTCATAGAAGTGTCAGCTTGCATCTTCTGAGTAACTATGAGGGAAGAGAGCACATCAAGTTCAAAAACACATTCTTGCTCAAGATTCTCTGCTAACTGCAAATTTTTTGGCACGCGTCCTTCAACAATCGATCGCAGAATCTTTAGTCGCGGTGTAAGAATTGAATCGAGACTTTTTAGCACATAATCTGCTTCATATATGGCCAACGATAAGCCTAAACATCGAAGTGCATAAATCCGCAATCTCCGTGGTTTCCGATTGTTATTGAAATATTCATAACATTTCTGTATCACTCGATCCATTACATCCAAATGTGATGTCCGTGATTCGACGTATTTTTCTAGATTTTTAAGCGCCTCTTCCGTGGAACCAGTAATATCAATAAACGACAACGCAAGTTCGATACAAATTGTTTCCTGCTTGTCAGCTTCAGGTCCAGTACAGATAAGATGTGATAATGAATATAAGAGATTCATCAAGGATTTCCCAAGCTGACTTGCCCCATAAATATCACCCGTTAGATGCCAAGATAAAATCGATGCGCAGCGTTCCAAAATCTGACGAATTGTAGTTGCGTCATTTTCCGTCATGTAGTCAGCTATTCGCTCAAGAAGATAGAAAATCGCTTCTGCCCTGAATAGTTTATGAAATATAGAAATGCAGCACAAATACAAATTTTTCACTGAATGTAATTAGTAGTGATGAAAAAGTAAGATGATGGGAGATATCAAAACATATGTTGCAGAAATGCATAAATTTAAATTTTGTCTCTCTGATAAGAGAGAGGACGGAAATATAACACTACTGACCCTTTCATTTGAACCAGTCCTATTAATGGTATGTATGCTATAGCTTTTCCCATTATCGCTACAAGCAAGTCAAAAAGAACTTCAGAAATTCACCATTATTCGCAATGATAATTGAGCGGTAGAACAAATATATACTGAACAGTCCTATTTACTGAGAATTTTTCCACAAGTTAAAAAATACCAGCAGTGAACTAAAAAATGAAGCGAGGGTCAAAAAACTGACTTGCAAATATCAGTTTTATCGATCGCTTCGCTCAAAAACTTTATCAACATCGAAGTAGAATCCAATGGCGCAATCGCAAATGCATTTGAGGAAACTTCAACGCGTTGACAACGATACCTAAAGTGAAAGAATTTGAAATATTCGCATTTTCATTGGCGGCATGATCAAGTAAATAGTCCATTCCCAAAAAGAAGTTTTTACCTTTCCAATGAATGGACAAATTCGTGAAGCTAAGCTTCCCTCTACATTTCATTGCTTAAAGTATTTCAAAGCATCAAAGCATCTTTAGAGGAGAAAATTTTTTTTTCTACATGTAAATCGTTGTCAAGGCACTTACAGATAACTATTATCATAAAGCGAAATTCTCGTTTAATTTGTCAGAGACATTATGCGTTTTTTTTTTTTTTTTTTTTTTGAACTCTCCTTATTAAATGACAGACTGCAACTATAACCTTTCAAATTTCTCCACTTGTTCTCTATTAAAGAGCTGAAACACATTCTGGGGTGGATAAGCAAGTTTTCCAATCGCAGACCATTGTAATCGTATATAAAAAGTGCTGCATTCAGTAATCAACTGGAAAAATGTTTCGTTAAAAAATAATTCCTTATACATATTAAAAACTAGAAAAAGTTTTATCGAATCTTCGGACAACAAAGTATTTTAATGATGAATAAATTATTTTTCATTGTAATTCTATTTTCGACTTATACTTACTTCATCCCGTACAGTTTCATTGACACGCGATTCAGGTAAAGACAGCAAATCTTCTTTTAAAGTATTCCAGAAAACTTCTGAGGCATCTGATATAACTTCATCATACGGGTAAACACCAGGCCAAAGTGAAATTTTCTCAAAAAACGTGCAGAGCAGTCTAGAAACAGAGAACAAAAATAAGTTTGAAATCAAAGGCGAATAAATCTTGCCAACTAGATAAAAACATTAAACCATTGTTGTAAAACTAAATTGGTGTTTTGAAATCAATATCAATGTATGTGCTCGGAAAACAGAAAGATAAAAATCTTAGGATTCAAATCAACTTCTTAATCCGAAAGAAAATGACAACTAACAAGTTTCATAAATGTTACAAATTTTTGAAACTAACTTCAATACTTCGCCATCCCGCCTCTCCACACAACCGAATAGTAACGGTCGCATCACAGTTTCAAAAAACTCAGCCAATGCCGACACCAGAAATCCATATTCTTCAAGTTCAGAGATGAAATCCTCCCGGTTTACATCGTTTTTTTCCCTATATCGCTTGCTTAAAACATCAAGTTGTTCTATAACTGCCTGAAATTCATGTTTAATAAAAATTAGAGAAGTACAT
The DNA here is from genome assembly GCA_029876185.1 of Mansonella ozzardi. Taxonomy (NCBI): domain Eukaryota; kingdom Metazoa; phylum Nematoda; class Chromadorea; order Rhabditida; family Onchocercidae; genus Mansonella; species Mansonella ozzardi. The sequence continues at coordinate 4,277 of JARVGP010000617.1, read as the reverse complement.
ATATGTATATATTTTATATGGATTGAAAAAGAAAAGAATTAATATGACAATCCCATTACAGTAATCAATAAAAATGCCAAAAATGACAGTGCCGGACTATATTCTGCGGATACTGCGACTATGCAATGCAAAAATCGTCGATATAGTTAATAATCATCGTCCCAAAACGCCTATTTCTAACTCTGAAACATTAAAAACTGAACGAAAAGGAAAATGAACCGGGCAAGTGATATTCGCCATAAATGTAGCCAGATCCATTGATAAGTTTTCCATATATGGCAAGTCGGAATGTGCCGAAACAACAATCAAAATACGAGCCATTGCAACCCTAAATTATGCATTTTAACAGCACAAGTAATCAAAAAATAAAACTATCAAGATGCTGATTGTCCACGACTCATGAAGTACATAAATGCACCAGCTCTGTCTATTAGCGTTCTATTGTTCATGGCAGAATAAGGAAAATGAAAGGAAATTTTCGAACTTTCATTTACCTTTTAAAATAATATGAGAATAAAAACCTTATACATTCTTCTCTTAAAAATAAATTCAGCTATCTTTTCTTAAAAATGAATTCAGCAAATACCTGTCACTTACGCTGCCTAAAAAAGGTAAAAGTGCGGGCTGCCAACGCACTAGTTCAACACCGGGTAATCGAAGCCACTGCTCAAGGCATTCAACGGCAGCATTCTTCAAAGATGGTGATGAGTCCTTATCACATAAAATCATGTTGATGATTTTTATAACATTCTGAAAATGAAAACAAAGCTATTGATAACAATGAACAGCTTTATGTAGAAACCTGAGCAGCAGTTCTGATTAATCAGTGCCTATATAAACGATTAATCACTGCTCATATAACAATCTGCGTTCAACATTTTTTTTCCGAATGAATGAAATAAAGCATTAATAGCAGTAACGAATGACAATTAACATACCTCAGCCTTCTGATGCAAAGATGATTTCACAACAGATCGCTGCGACAAGGGTAATCGTATGCGATGAAATTCCGCTGCCAGCTCAGCCAAAACCCTAGCAATAAAAAACATTAATCTTCAAAGTCAAAGAAAGAATTAAAAAATCAAAGTCGGCTGAAAAAAACGAATGAATTCCCAGTTGAAAATAATTCACTGATTAACTGATCAGAATTTCGGTTCACAAAAACTTGTATTTAAATTGGTTCAAACAACGGATAGAAATTTAGCGACAGATTCAACTGTTAAAAAAGAAAAATTGCCTTAACAACAATTCTGGCTTATCATTCCATATCGTGGCCAAATCCTGAATTGGTTCCGGCCAAATGTCGGGTATACAACATAGAATAAATATAGCTAATGACGAAGTCAGTTTATTAGTGACAGATTGATTTAAGAATGGTGCACCCACCGCCAATTTTTCCAGAAGTGTTTCTTTGATTTTCATTATCTAAAAAGATTTATATCTTCAAAAAAAAAATACTTTATTTACAGTAAATTGAGAAGCTTCGAATTCTTCCGAGATTACACAAATCTCAGAAGTAACGGTAACTTATATTCGTTTATCTTAGTTTTGTGGTAGTAATCCTATCATGTAATAAAACTGGAAATGTAAGCGAAATAAAAACATGTTTACAGACCAAATCCTCATTTGATAGACATTCCTCCCAACGTTCACGTATTGTGTCGTAAAAAATGCATGCTCCAAAATGTTGCACAATGGTTGGTTGCTCGAAATCAAGTAAGCGAAATGATATCATAAATCCATTTTCGGCTGTAAGTAAACATTATCATCTTAGATTATTCAAATAATAACTTTGCTGATTATTCCGTTTATCTTTTGGGGTAACTTCATTTGACTGTTATGTATATACTTCTCTTAACTGTTACGATGAACTTACATTTCTTTAACATAGTTAGTGCACTATCCAGTTCTCGACACCTCTCTTGATTAGTTGTTGTATGTAGTTCATTCAAAGCTGCAACGACTTGTGACAGCATATCACTATCCTTATCAACCATTTCTAATTATTAACTTGTTAGAAGGATAATTTACCTGAAAAACAATGAACAGTCAAGGTTCTACTAATACATTAAAGCTTCATCAGAGACGTGTAAAATGAAATAAAGGAATCATTCAATTGTCCATAAAATAAAAAGTAATTGAAAACTTACCTCCGAATATTTCTCTGATATATATGTCAACTAAAATTTTATTTATAAAATTTAATTCAAAATTTCTACCATCTAACATTCACTAAAAAATACAGGTAAAATAATGACGAAAATACCTTAAAAATCTCACAAATATACCGTATTATATTCAGTACTGTTGTTAAGGCATTTTATGTTCACCTTAATAAAATTCTCCTTTTTTTTTAAAGCAACCATTCATTCAATTTACACGTATAAATATTTTCAAAAATAAAAAGTATGCATCTATCTTCCGTTATTATGCCGAAATAGATGCCATCAGTTAATCAACAAATGACACAATGTTTACTATTCATTTTACTTAATATAGTCTACATTCGAGCAAAAATAAGCGAATGACTAACTACTAAAAAAACAATTAAAATAAAAAGTGAAATTTAATTTGAGATAGAAAGAAAATTTTAGATTTATATGGGCGATACGGAAGTGTGAACTTCCCATGTGGTATAAGAATCTCCTATATCAATGCATAAAGTAAACAAACAAACAAAGCATTACTACAAACAACAATGCATGTAGATGTAAATGCGCCATAGGGTGCATTCGTTCGTTACTTCGTGCGTCATCTATTCATCCATTCCAGTGCCTGAAGCTCTCTTCCAGGAATTTTATTAGCTGGTGAGTGTAAAAGTAGCCAGCATAAAACAACAAATACTACTACTAAATGAAACGACGGCCCACAATACATTAAGGTATTTTCTTGCCAGTCTCTTTCGGATCTCGTTAGTCCAAGAAATCGAAATTTAATTTTGGAATTTCATTGACCATACCCATAACTTATGATAATTTTGGATATTTAAATTTACAATTCTGCTATTAACAAAATGGAATCTTTAAACTTTAATCTTATATTCTTTGGAATCATATTTCAGGCAGGAATATGCAAATTAATTGCAGACCTAGAATGATACATTAATTCGCACTAAATCAGGTGAAAGATTAACCTGATAGAACCTTCCATAATCTTTTTATAGAATGATAAGAGATATCAGAGTGCAAATTTTCATTACTTACTAATTTTTATAGCAATGATGATGAATACCGATCAAAATACACAAATCAAAAAAATATTCATGCTAAGAATTACCACACCGGAAGGTTCACATCGATGTTTTTTTATCCCACAATGGAATTCAATCAACCATTTGTTTTTTTTTATTTTTCCATTTATCAAAAGATTACAAAAAAACTTCTGTTCTTTTCACCCTTAATTAACTCATAAATACAAGCAATAAATGAAAAGATCATTATGTCATTTAAACTGATGATAAATGAATGGTTCATAGTCATAAAATTTTTATTCATCCATTTTTTTCACCATACTTTTCTCGTTTAACATATATTTTCATTCAATATTTTTTGCATCGGCTACGAATTTTTTTCGAATTTAAAAGAAAGATAAGTTTATATTTAGAAACTGACATTGTATTTATTGAGGAGAGGAGTGAGCAATTTGATTTATGAGTTGTGAGTGGCTAATTTTCATTTGTATTAAAAAAAAAAAGAATAGGATTACAGGTGTCGTAGATTCACGATGTATCCGATGGTGCATGAATATACAGTATGAAAGAACTTCATTCCTACCCTCTCCTCCTTTTGGTAATCCAACCCAGTAGTTATTCCATCAATTCTTTTCAACGAAACTTGGTAAATTACGAATTTATAGATTGCCAATCTAAAGTATCAATTATGACCCGTAGTGCAATTGGATAATGTACATTTTCATCAAAATGAAGTTGTAAAAGGTTATGATACCAGTGATCCAACCATTGAATATTGCACAAGTGTACGTACTTAAAGCTTTTAAATCGGAAATTTTATTGCTATCCATAGATTTTATCAGTTTCTTTTTTATCCACATACTTTTTAAACAATAGATTTACAGATAAGTCATGCGATCCAGTAATTAGTTTTTATAAAATCAAAATTAGTTCATATCATTTGGAACTCAAGCAAAAGCACTGAATCTAAATGACCTAATTCTTACCCGAAAATCAAGCGATGTATTGATTCCAATCATTAGATTTTGAAAGTTTTTTTTTTTTTTTTTTTTTAAAAAAAAAAAAAAAAAAAAAAAAAAAAAATTTA
>JARVGP010000616.1:0-34814 GCA_029876185.1 Mansonella ozzardi | reverse complement strand
TACAATTTCATTTATTGGCTTATTAGAAGTTTCGCGATATGAAAGTTCGCGACAAACCAATCTTATGTAAGTTTTGAAAATGACAATACGATTTCTGGAGATTTTTGTCCATTCGGTGTCTTTCTCCTCATTCATGAATTCATCATTTTCAGCATTTGCAAACATTAGCAATTTCTTCTACAAATTTTTATCACTAGGTATTTCAAATATATTGGTAAATGCAAACCTTACAATAGATTTCACTGATATCAAAGAGATCTTCCGGTACAAAATAGCAGAAAATACAAAACAGCAATTTAATAAACATTCACAAACTAAAAATCTGCTGCAGCCAAAAAAGTCGGATGAAAAAGACGAATGATCGAAGAAACAGATAAATTGCCCAATATCCGTTACAATGATTGCATCTGTTTAAAAATAGGAAAAATACTACCTTAAAAATTCAAAAAATGTAACGGAGAGTAGAACGTATGAAATTTATCAGTTTTGGTACATGATCAGTGCCTTGTATCATTGTAAGTTGTTTAATTTGACACCTACTGATGACTGTAACGCCAAACAGAATTAACATAAGCCATAACCAAACAGAAATATGAGTTTTGTAAACAGCGTCAAACCATCGCACGAACTAGTAAAATCAAAGATGGGAGATAAAGATGAAAGTTTACACCATAATTTCAAAATTCTTCTACAAAGAAATTGGAATAGATCCACAGTTCGACCAAATACTATCACATTTCACTTTTGTTATCCCTACCTCACCATCAATAGCTGTTATAGCTTATAAATTAGAATCGCACAAAATCTCTCTAACAGAAAATATCTATTTGAAAAATGAAACAAAGGAATAATCACGTGCGCACTTGAAATCTTCCAGCCTTAGTGATATATTTAACACCTTTGAACGGCTTATATTTTTCACCATATAAATCCAAGCGATTCACTTTTAACCCCGATACAGCCAATTGATTAATTTTGAAATACACAGTAATCGGTGGCGCTTCAACACTGACTGCATCGCCCACGGAAACCTAAAAACAATTATGCGTTCTTTTCAATCATTCCCAATAGTTGAGAAATTGTATATGGTCGTTCCTAAACCCGCACATTTTCTGGCGGGTTCATCAGGAAAAACTAAGACGGTGTTTTTAGTCTTTCATTTACTGTTCTAATGTTAAAAATGATCTACTGAAATATCATGACAAATATTTAGGAAAAAAGAATCACATAGAAGGAAATCGAGTTCGTGTTTCAATTAATTTAAAATAGAGAAATTAACCATTGTAAAGGAAAAGCCGAGAAAAAGGATGAAAAAGAATACATACACTTCCTTTTAAAGTTGGTGGTTTGCTCAGTTCGATCTTTCCAATATTCCATTGGAGCAATTTTGTTGTCGGGTCGAAACAGCATTTTCCAGTGCTCGATGTTAACATACAATTTTGCACCGGTTTCGGCATTGTCATCTCCACAATAACATCTTCCAACTGCAAATTGCAATTATAAAGACTTGTCAATTATAACAAATATAACTTCATTTCGTCATCAATTTCTGTTATACATTTTTCACTGCATTCCAAGTCAAAATGTTATTACTTCTAAAAGAAGGCTCAAATATAACCGAGAGAGATTCCAAATAATTAAATTAATAATGCATACTGAAAAACACGCTTCACGTAACAAATACTTCAACTCTTTATAACTCACCATTCTGAAACCAACAGGTCTGTCTCCATAATTCTAATGATAGCAACAAAAAGAAACAGAAGCGACATTAAAATACAAAATCAAAACTAAGACGATATATCCTACCACTTTACCCATACTCTGCTTTGGACCAACTGTTAATTCGATCCGTCCAGTACTGCCTGGTTTAAGTGATATATTGTGACGTACATATACCGGTATTGCAACTATGCTGAAAAACGCAGAACATTTCGCGCAAAAAAGCATAAAAAACTGAAAGATTTCGGAAAAAAAATTAAAAAATTATTTCAGCATGAGAACTATCCGTTCAACCAATTTTTTTTTGGTGTAATTGAATGCCGGAAATGGTTTTATTCGACTTTTTGTGCAAGATTCTCCGTATCAACTATAAAATATTCTATTCTGTGTTACGAGAGCTCTAAGAAGTGTGACATTTGAAATTTATTGCTCGAAAGAAGCTTTATTATTACGGAACTTACTTCTGTGAGCCAATGTGATAGGAGAGCAGGCGGAAATTTCCATCAGGTGGCACAAATGATAATACTCGCTCATTCTGTTAAATTCATGGAAATCATACTAATCAAAAAAATATATTTGAATATCTACCAGTGTCTTGAAACCCTACCAAATGATTCATAATTTCAAACCAAATTGTCCGAATTGTTATTTATAACTTCAAAATGGATCAAATGTATTAGCTTCTATCAAACTATTCTTCCTAAATGAAAAATGCAGAAACGCTTTTTTTTCTCCTGTGGGAAGAAACTGTCCAGATAAATAAGAAAATAAATAAACAAAATACTTACTTCCCATCGTTTAAATCGTACGCAAGGGTGAAATGATACATCATCTAGCAATCTTGGATTAATTAATGACATCGTTAGATCAGGCATGCCAGAAAGTTTGCAACAACAATCTATCTGAAACCGTTTCCACACATCAGAGCAGTACGAAATTGAATTTAAGGATTCGAAGGATCACTCTGGCTGGTAATAATGTAAAATAGACATGCACGATCACAAAATTTTAAATAAACCTTCTGATGTTGAAAGGAACCACGAATTACAGTGCAAGAATTATTACGCAGAAAATATTGAAATAAATTTTGAAGATAAGGAGATCGCCAACGACTAATGCAGCTAGGAAACAATTAAAATTTTTTTTACTAACATATCCTTGTATCTCTGAGAATACAGTAGCACCCTGTCGATCAATTATAGCATCAATTTCCTCAATAACATCAAAGTAAGCTTCATTGTTTGTATACTTAACATCAGCTCTTCTCCAAGGTATATTTGAAAGTTGTCCAGTTGGTAATACTTCCGAAACATTTGTTCGACCCATTACCTACGAAAAAAATTTTACCACAAAAACTTATCATTGCTTTTTTTTGGCTTCATGACCACAATTGACTGTCACGTATTTAAAATGAAAATATTGCTAAAACTACCTGCTGAATGCTAATATTTCTGGAACAAGAAAAGTTCATTTGACCATTTCTTTAATCAACTGATCGCCAAATTATTTATAAATTTTACTTGGTTAGCGATATTTCGAAGGAAATTGGGCGGTTTGATAAGCTCTTGCAAAACGTTCAATTCCGTAGCCAATGGGAAACCATTATCAAGCATTTCATCCAATAGCTACAACAAAATTACATATTAATAAGCAGTGAATTAGTAAATTAGAAACAAATCCTGGAACCTATCAAAATGAAACGATGTGTTTTCTGTCGAAATGAAACATATGAAGAAACTACACGAACTTATTTCTGTCAATTCACTGTTGACATTAAAACAAAGATATATAAATTATGGGAAAAATTACTTCGAAAACCATGACACAATTATCCTTAACTGCATTATCGGTGAATTCTTCAAAATATTCCGCAAATGTAGCAATAACGCGATGTAAAAACTCAATTACCATTAACGGTGGAGCTAGAATTCATCTCTTAATACATTTAAATACCTTATTCACCCACATAAATGATATGGATACAAAACTACGTACAGACAATATGATAAAGTGTAAAATGAGCATTATTTTTAGTTTTTAGCTTTAAAATTATTTTTGTATTCATCAGACGAAAATTGAAACCGACACGACTTATCATTAAAACAGCGTAATTTAGTAAATATAAGAAAAGTTTTGAAGTGACACGTACCTCAAAATTAATCAGAAATATATACAAAAAAAAGTATATATTTTAATTTATAAAAATATATACTGATTTCAAAATGAGACAATTTAAAACTAATTTATAAAATATAATGAATCTAAAACCGGAGAATCTATGACTTTTTCTAAAAATTATAAAATGCAAGCAATTTTTCATCAATGAAGTTACAATAGATCTGAAAGGTTTTTTGGCGTAATGATAAGACTTACTTTCCGACACAGTCACGGCAAGAAGATAAATATGATTATGATAAACGCTAATGAGGTAATGATGTGGGGTTGATATAACTGGCGGTACATCTTCCGGGTATGCTGCCTGAAAGTATTAATGAATTTACACAGAATGTTCTTCATATCAACCCCATATCACTATCTCACTATACCTCTTGTCAAATCAGATCTGAATAAACCATTACTCAATGGATTGTCATAACTAGAAGAAATAATCGAACAAACGTGCATACTGAGAATACGTTCATTCCAAGCTTGATTCAAAGAAAAATAAATCAATAAATCCTGCGGTATATTTAAAGAAAAGAAAAAAATATAAATTAATGTCAAAATGAATAAATTTGAAATAACTTTTGAATGTTGCGAATTCCATCCGAACAGTTTATAAAATACCTTTTTTTGGGCTTCGAAAAAGTAATCGCATATCGAACGATGAATAACAGATTTCCAATGCTTCTCGAGAATAATGTCGCTGAAACTAGGCGGATTAATAGGATAAAGACGATGTAAGACTTATTCTATGTTCATCTTTGGATCTGACTAAAAGTTCTAAATGTCAAACTTGGTAACAAATTTGCATCTGTCTATTAACTTGAGAGCAGAAAAGATGAAATTGCAAAGTAACACTGCCTCTATACGACTACTGCTTGCAAATTACCACACCCGCCTACAGGAAAGAAGGAAGATATTACCATCTCACCACCACATTCACGAACCAAAATTTCATTTTAGCTCCCGTCCATCATTGATCACTCAATTTGTTCAAACTATTGCATACTCCTTGGATTCATATCTTCGTCAATCTCGAACAGACTTGCTTTCCGAAACTCTCGAGACAACAGCTATTTCGGTTGTTAATTATTTCTGTCGGCAATTCTACTCATTTGCAAGCAAACTAAACCGCATTTATCAACTTTCTTGGCAGTACTACAAACATATCCCGGTCCATCAGTAATAAAAATCTTCTTGGCCAATCTAGATGCCATTGCAAGCTATCGAAAAATCCAACATCGTCACTATCTTCTTTAAACGAATTGCTGAACAATAAGATTTGTCGACAACTCTGATTTACGGAGCAGTGATTCATTCTTATTAATTCAGCTTGCTTCCTTTGAAAACTCCATTATGCTCACACCATCATGAAGTCATAGCTATGTCCGAATTGACCATTGTTTAATAAAGAACCAAATCCTTTTGAATAGTTATATTTCACCGTTATTTGATTTTCCAGTCCTGTCGATTCCTTACTACATACTGTTTCTCTTTCCACTGAATCTTTTCCTAGATCTACACTATCTATACAATCTTCTTTGATCATTAGCACCTTTCTATGCATACACAATCATTTCAGGCTGCTAATCAAAAGGATGATAGGAAGTTGCTAAAAACTTTCATTTTTCAACCATATGATTTGCAATCAATGAATGGCCATACTTAACCGTTGTCCATTTCGCATCATCTCAACTAGGTGTACACTAAATGATTCCATTGCTACGAAGTTCATTAAGAAATGTTGGTTGTCACGGTTCAAGACAATCTATCTGATCATCAGCTGAAATCCCTCCACAATCATAGACTGTCTTTACTATCTTCGGTTTGTAATCAGAGTAACGTTTTCAGAAGATGGATCCATTCTGATTCCTAATTATCATTCACAATAAATAAATTTCCAATTTATAGATGCTTTGAAGAAATTGTGACACGCTAATTATTCCATATCCTTCATAGGATTTTTCTTCGATTGATTTTACTTTGTTCTTACTTTCCCATTATCATGATCTCTTTCCAGTACAAAAAGCAATTGAATTCCTTACATTTTTCGATTTTACTTGCTTGCAATAGCATCCTCGATACATACAAATTTTTTTTCATATTTTATTCCATCAGTGTGTCCAGCAGCAGTACTGCTAAATGAAGCCACAAATATTCTACCTAGCTTAATAATTTTAATATAGTTTTGTTCGATTCATATGCTCTCAAAATACAAATATATGTACTCTAGTAAACTCAAATTTGTCCCAAAGTTTAGAAAAAAAGAAACCATGGAGATGGAACCCTAAACAAATATGGACTTCAGACAAATTATTTTTTTTGCTATAGGATCGCAGTGTAACATAATGATAATAAGCACATACCCCGAAGTATTCAGAATAAACAGACTATTTAGCATCTTTGCTTTACCAGAACATGTCCATCAATGATGGGAAATAACACGTCCAAATCAAAAATAATTTTTCCACTTGCCGATCACTGCGATAGCATACGGTACCAAAGCTTACAAGACAACGCACCACTACTAAATGACCTAAATGAGAGTAAAACGAGTAATCCTCAACCAATTGATGAATAGTAGTTTTATTAAAGACATCATAACTTATCCACTATGATTGTGAATTAGGTTGGGATATACATACTTCTGAATGTATACAGAAAACTCGGCAATAATAAAGAACGCTATCAACAAAGTTTTATGCGAAATCTGCAACGTAATGAGAAAACTTATAACTTCAGAAAAAGGAAAGAATGACATGTCTATCCATGACAATTTGTAGAATCATGGTGTAATTCACACACTTCATATCATTAGAATGCATTTAGTGTTAAGCAGTGTTTTTCGCTGCATTTAGGAACTTTATTTTATGCCAATAATTTCGAAAATTTAATATGGATTTCGAAATATATGCTTTCGCTGCAAAAAACCACTAAGAACAGTCCTAATGCGTGAAAAAAAAATCTCAAGCAGAATCCTTTACCTTTCCTCCACTCATGCTTTTCATCTCATCTAGAAACCAATATTGCATCAAAACCGAACACTAAAACAAAAAACACCAACACTGCTCCGTTCTTCTAACAAATGGAATATACCTGGAATTTCCGACCTGCCACCCGTTTAAACCGTGCAAAAAATTAAGAACAACGAATAACAGAATGCAAAATTTTTGATTCGGAATAAAATTTAAATTTTACAATTTAAGTAACTAATTAACACAAAGATATTTTGCATTTCGGGAATGACGGAACAACCCAAAGAAGCAAACAAACAAATCAAGCACTAGATGACATGATACTATTACTTTTACTATCGTCCTGAATTTGAAAATACGTGTAAATGATGATTATTAGAGGATGAGTTTAAAGTTTTACGCTGAGAAGATAAACTACTCATATTTTGCATTGGAATTTCATTTGTCCATGAAAACGGTCTCTTATATAACATTTTGTCGTTTGCAAGGGGATAGAAAGGGAGATGTTGCCTTGAATCCATGTTTCTTTCCAGGAATTGATGACTTGGGTGTTCTGGCATCCCAAAAGATGTCAAATGAAGATTAGGTTGAAACTGCCGAGGTCCATTTTTATTCATTGGTGCTGACCAAAAAGATGACTGCTGTGTCGGATGCCTGTAATATGGATAACCAATTTTTTTCTTGTGAAACTTTAAAGACGAACTAGCCCATTTCAATCATTCAATACGTAATTCACGTAATTAGAGACCATTCATCCGAAGACAGCTGCTTTTTTTTTTTTTAAAAAAATTAAACCAGAATTTATAGAAATCCTCAGTGAATCGTCAAACAACTTACTGTTCCATATTGCTGCCCATTGCGCTACCGCCATAATGTTGCAGGCCACTTCGAAATTGCCACATTATGTTCTGTCGTTCATTGTTCCTACATTTTGACCGACCACGTCTTGATGAATATCGTGCTTTTTTGTTCCTAGGACTATCGTACATATGCTTACCTAAACAAGCATCACATAAAATGCAGTGCTGCATTTTGAACAAAGTGCACAATTGAAAACGTTTGTTAGAAAAATATCGGTTTAGCAAAAAAAATTTGGGAAACCTTCCTAGAAAAAGTATTTATATATATATTTACTTACTCATATCGCCGCCTTTTACAAATCGATGCTTGGCCTTATATTGCACTTCCGCTTCATCATCACTAAACGCTAGCATGTCGTCGGGACACTCACCCTCACCATCCCAACAGCCGTCAGCTGCCTTTTCTCTGAAAAATGGTGCTGTTAACTTCTACTCTGTTTAGTTTCGACTACTAACTCACTGTGTTGTAACTCAACATCGGCCTATGAACAATTTAAAAAACAAAAAAATCGTAAAAAATGGTTGATTAAATAGCTATTACTGTAAGATCACACGGGATGTTAAGTATTAACTCAAAATATTACCGCAGTCACGGAATGCCCGAATATACTAATAAGTCACCAGCATAATCAAAAGGTCTCAGGTTTTCATTTTCATAACTTCAGCCTTACAAATTTAACCATATTCATCCAGCTAATGAAAAACTTACAGTCTCAACTTCTCCGTGAATATTGTATGAGTGAATTGGGAAGCCGCTGGAGCATAATACATTTCACTACCCACTCTCCACTCACTTGCCTCCATAACATCGTTAAAAAGAATTGCATACATAGGCTTAGCAATCGGTCCAAAAATGTCAAATACCTGCAAAAATGCGATAATTAAAGTTTAACGAATTTACCGAATATAAGAATAATTTGTGACAATTCGATTTATTCTGCTGTTTGAAGAAGAAAAAGACAGTCAAGGGTCACATCGCGATGATACTGATCTATTATCAGAACAGCCTGTAGTTTAAAATCCTAAATGAACATCTCAACTGTTCTATTATGATAAAGGAATACACAAAACCGTCGAAAACAGAACTTAACAATTGTCAAGAAGTCTCAACAAAAGTCCTTCATTATTTACAAAGAGATAAAGCGAGAAATAACATATAGTTCCCACTCTTCCTTATTTTGATACATAGTAAGAAAAATTGAAACAAATATACCCGTCCCACAGCGTTGCGTTCAGCATCGAAAATAACGGTCTCAAAATCAAGCGCAGTATTTGAATCAGACTCAATCACTACTGCAATAGAACAGAAATTGCAATTACATCACGGAATCATGTTCATATATTAAAGTACGCATATATTAAAATCTTACAGTTAATTTAATCCTCCCAGTGATATACAACATACAGTAGTGATATATAGTTTAATTAATTTAATCTGTAATGGACAAGAAAACTATTTAGCTTGATGAGAAATGTATTATAATAATTTCATAGCTATCAGTGCCTTTCTTATTTTTAAGATGATACTGCTCAACGCTAATTAACTAATTCTTGTTCCAATCTAGTAATATGATCACGACTGCAGATAGAGTTCACTCCAGTGACGAAACAGATGCCTCATTTCGGAATTTTTGCATTACCTAATCTGTCGACGACACTCACAATTCTCCCAAACTGTTTTAACAAAATGTCGTCTTCAACATGAATCCTGAGTTCCTCGATAGCTGGCATTGTGTCATACTCGCGTTCAATAAGTTTCGCATTTGTTTTCGTTGAAATGCCAAATTCTAAATCATCATTTTCCTCTTCTTGCTGTAGTGATGTTTGCTGTCTAGTACTTACCAGAATTCTATAAAGGAAAAATCCTAAAGCAGAATGAGAAATATTGAGATGATTATCCAGAACTGTCCGTAAACCTCGCTCAAAATTTAAACGACACAATTAATGTAAGAAATATCAGGTATTGTCTAAAAAAGTTCAAGTGTTTAAAAAATTTAGTATTAGAAATTGAAATGGTTATAAACAGTTATCTACAACAGACCACTTTTTTAACTTATTAAAACATATAAATCTACTCTAAAAAGCAAAATTCCTTTATTTATTTAACCATTTCCTGATTTCTTTAATTAATGGAAATTATTCAGTGCATTCGAAAGTCAATAATGATGAAAGAATGTAGCATACAGTAAAGTAAAATCACAGAAAAAAAAACAACCTGTCGAATTCATCATCCGAACTATCACCGCTTGACTGAACAGTAAATGCACTCTCCGATCGACGGTTATCTCTCGTATATCGAGGAGTTCTTAAAATGGCAAGACAACATTTGAAAAAATAACAAAGAACTACTGTCTTGTAAAAAATTTTAAAGTAATTTTGGCAAACCTAAAGCTTGCTGGATCGACAATACTGAAACGATCAATAAAGTAATCGGACGATATACATCCTTTGCATACCAAATCAACAACATTAGCCACAATTTCTGCAACAACTGCCTGCAGTATGTCATCCTAAAATAAATCCCCTTTTACGATTCAGGAAATTAGTGTATAGTAAGTCCATCAATATGATCAAAACTATAAAAATTCATAAAATTTTCTCCATTCTGCATATTCTTCATTGCCTTCCTTATGCTATAATTCCCGAATTCTGTCAATTCAAGAAGCACATGAAATCTCAGTAACCTGACAAAGTAATCAAATATAAGAAAAGAGAAGACCTTGTCATCTTCGTTATTACCCATCATTTGTATCTTAGTTTTATGATCATTCCAAGCGATGAATTCATCAGAAACCATTATGACGTCTGAAATATTTTTGGCTTACATCAATGTTTCGCCTTTGATATGCATAACATTTAGACATTGCGTTCGATACATTAAACCACGCAAGTAATAATTTACATGCTAATGCTACGATGACAACGAATGTTTGCAATGGTCTTATTGGAAAGCGATTTAAGGGATACATTTGACGAACTTTGCAGCAAAGTATACAATTTGAAATTACGCATAACATGTTATGAACGTAAAATGTCTGTTCTAAGTATGCTGAATTTAACCGTTCCACAATATCTTATTTTAGAATTTCCTGCATATTAATGAATTCTTTCCATTAAAAAAAAATTGAAAGAAATAACTTTACGAAAATTAAATATCAAAATCCCCAAAATCTTAGAATCCAGGGATCTGGAACTTCCAGAAACCAGACCTTCGAAATCTCGAGAATCCCCGTTACACAACTTAATTAGCGAATTAACACTTGGTGAGAACTCATCAATCACGCGGTCCTAGAGAGAACGATATGACGGAACTTGTCTCAATTGAGTCAACGCTGATACGTGGATCGAGTTAATTGGGAAATGAATGAGCTGGGAAACTTTAAAACAGAAGGCGTTTCTTGAGTTTAGCTGGCGGTAATGTGTGAACTGGATCCAGTAATGAATCGTAGATTTCCTGCTATCTCTGACTTATTTTAACTTTTGCATAGTCTTAGAATCTTATAATTTGCTTATTTCTTGAATCTGTGATACATAATACTAAGTACTATTAAGTGCTGTATTCACTTTAATTCGTCAATGTTTAACATCAAATATAACTTTTCGATGTCTTACATTGTGTAAATTATGAATTTAGCTTCTTTTTTATGTCACAGATTAGGTGTAAAAACATATCGTATCATAGCTAAGCTTAAAATTTTGTGAATTGAAAATTTCGATCAATTGATGATTGGCAAGTTTATCCGAAGTTATTAATAAATCAATGATCCATTTTGGACTTTAACACTTTTTTATTGTTTATGCTGACATCCAAAGATTTGTGTGAATAAAAACTTTCAATCGAATTTTACAGAATGGTAGAACTGTGGAAAAGCGAAAAATTGGAAGATCAGGAAGGTCAGTTGGAATCGTCGTCATCGACGACTATGTCTATGATACCTCCGATCATTGATTATGGTAGCGCAGCAGCTTATGCAGTCGAGTTACGTAAATGGTTATTCACGACTCATTGCTGGGCATTTTGTCATCAGATGGCAACCATGCATTCATTAGCATATTTGGCATCATGTAATCAGCCAGAGAACATGGTGGCTCAGGGATCATTTGATGTCACAGCACCACTGTCAAATACTTCTCCACCAACTGTTAATTTGTCGAATTCAAATCAGTTCATTCAACGTTGCACGATCCCATCATTTACACGACGTATCCTAGCGGAAATCATCGATTTTATTTTTGCATTTGTCGCAAAATTATTTATTGTTTATTTCTTGGTGGAAATTGGTATTGTGTAAGTATTACTTCCTAGTTTTCTTGTAATCATATTGCAAGATTTCTTTATTTCCTTTGTGAATGACATCTTTTGCCACTGCCTTTTTACTTTTAGGAAACGTTTATTTAATACAGTGTTACTTGTCGAGAAAAGAAGCTACAGTTTATAGAGCTCAAAAATATTACTGAATAAAATAAGTATCGGATTACACTTTGTTATTACAGAAACCGTTCAGTGCACGACATTTTCAGGGACTTGGATAAGTACGACCGACTACTGGGTGATGACGCTAACTTGCATACATTGATTGATGTGACTCAAGAATTGTTCCCTATTGAAATGCTTGCAAAAGCCGCCGTTAGTATTGTCGAAGTCAGTGTATTTTTCTCCTTACCAATGTTTTAGGAATATTAAGAAGGAAATAAAATCCAAGGCAAGCTCTATAAAGCGCTTATCTTGGAAAGGCCTGTTATATTTACGTGTGTATTGTAACTCTTGAAAAATGTCACTAAATCAATACTAACTCATCTAAAACATATCTCGCAGTCTCGATTTAAACTGCTGTAAACTTCACTGATTTCCTGTCAGGTTTCATTAATATTGCAAGTCTCGCTTTAGGCCTTATTTGTATCATATGGTTTTGGATCAGTGCCTGCTGGACAAACACCGGGTAAAGTTGCATTAAATATTCAAGTGATTACTTGTTATCAAGTGATACCGATAGCAGGCAGCGAAGAAGTAAATATCGTCCGAACGCGCACAGTCCCATTCAAAAAGTCCGTTCTTTCTATTTATTTACTGGATTGTTTGCCAAATGTAATGGAATACTTCAGCTGTAGAAGCCCATCACTCATTAGGCGTATATCTCATGGCATGCTTGTTCCGCACCAAGGAGTCCTGATCAAATTCTTCATATCATAAATCAAGTTTTTGCTATGAAATATTATATCTGCCCATAAACGATCTTCCAGTACATCTCCTAATAGCAAGTATTTCAGTTCTTTGCTACGATCACTAACGAAGAATATGCTTATCAATCTATTTTTTCCGCTCAGTGCAATAGCTTATGCGTTTACTTACAATCGCGCTGGCTATGATATTGCTGCGCGAACGATCGTTATTAATGCCTAAAATCATTTTTGATTGCTTTTTACTACTTTGTACAATTTAATTATGTACGTCGCAAATTGAACTATAATCATATAGTGCGTGAGACTGCTGTGAATCAAACGAGTTACGCGTTGAAAGCACTAGTTTCTGCTAACTCTCAAATAGAATGGATCATATTGTATGAAACAATACAATGACGTATGGTAACATAATGACTTGCATTGTAAAACAGCAGCTGGCACCACTTGATGATTTTTTTATCTGTGGCGAAGAGCAGAAGTTCAGCATCATCAGAATAATCATTCAGCCGTTTGATTCGGTCATTTTATATTAACATTCCAAAAATTCCTTCATGAACATCTACATAATTCCTTGCTTCTTCATGAACTACCCTCTAATCAGGATACAATATTCGGATCAAGCAATCAATCTACTGAATAATCTCCTAAAAACTAACAGAACATCGTTTTTCTTATAGTATCACTACATGTGTTCTGAAAATTTATGAAGATATTTAAAAAAACCCGAGCATACTATTTGATTTTCATGATAAGATCATTTGATAATTATTTCAACCAAGTAAAAAAGTGTCAGCGATTTGGAGGTGACGGCGCTGGCTGTGCAATGCGCTGTTTTTGTTGGTAAACTTGACGGGCGATATTACGCTGTAAGTGACTCAATCGATCATGTACATTTTGCAAAACATTTCCAATCGTTGTAACTCGTTTTTTGGAATCATCCAGCTTCCGCACATACAAGTCCAGATCATACGGCGCTTGTTGCTCATCCAGAATTCCTTTTAGATCTATAAACAACCATGAAAGATTATTTTGATAGATACTTCAAATCATCGCCACCATAATAGATTTTTCAAATCATCTCACTTAATGCTTTCAAAAAAAGAAATGAAATGGAATAAAATAAGCCAATAACATTTCACTGATATCTTTCTTGTATTTCACAAATTTTCTTGGTTATAATTCCCATAACAGTATATAACATTCTTAATTCCAGATAGATTATAGCTATTAAAGTTCTTTCAGAAGGAAAGGATATCTTCATATTTAATTCTCTGAAGAGAACCAAATATCAGTAACTTACATTGCGCCAGTTCTCGAATATGCATATTCAAGGTATACTGACTAGCAATTGCAGCATGAACATGACTGTCTAGACGTTCCACTGCTGGCTGAACAATTCCCATAATCCCATTACTCAATAGTATCGCACCACTATCAACCATTTCATCTGGACTTAATTCCGCCATTCGATCCTTTCCCGAAAATAAACTGGAACTTTCATTTACAACAGTAAGAAGCAATGTTAGCTTCAATGTTCAAATGCGAAACCTCAGCACCAATGAAGCAGTTCTGTAAAAAGCAGAGCTATGCAAAAGTGCTAACCCTCGATTTTATCTACTAATACTTACATGAGAAGGTTATTCTTTCCCATTAAAAGCAATTACGCTATACTCACCAAGGGAAACAAATAATGTATATCCTTTTCAGTGACAGCAACAGCGATGTACAGTACTACAAGCTCTGGTTAAGACATTACTTAACGATAATCAAACATAGCCAAAAAGAAAAGTTTTTGATATTTTCATTTCATTCATTAAACATCACAAAAATCGTAAAGATGATAAGTACATTCGAAGATTTCAACAAAACAAAATTAGATTATAAAACAGTTCTCTATATATCAGATGACAATCCCAATCCTCTTAGGAAAGAAATTGTTGGATAACAAAAAAGCAGTCTTCAATCCTTTCTATATTGCTGCGATAATAAATTGATTTTAGTAAATTAGAACAATTTTTTTATTTCGCACTTCACTAAAAAGATTTTTGAAACAGTAGATGACAAATAAATTCACTAAATTCTTCAAACGTTTCACTTCTTCTTTACTTCTGCGGATGAAGCTTCATAAACGGGATTCTTTTTGAGAATTACCAAGCCCTCCAAATATGGTGTCAGTGAAATATCTGAAAAAAAAAAAAATGAGAACACGAAAAAAAAAAAACGAAGCTGGAAGAATGATATGTTTCTAAGACATTAAATTCGATTTACCGCTTAAGAAGCGATTACGCATCAATATTAAAATTATCGAAAATACACAGAATGTGACGCTTCCGAAATTACTCTTGGAATGTGGACAATATAAATATCTCAAAATCAAAATCTATCAGCGTATAAAATGATTTCATGAGAACCTTGTGCTTCCGAGATGTAGACAGGCCTTGCAGTCCCAGTGAATCTTACAAAAATAGTTAACCGAGAATAATTAATGAGCAATATAAAGTCGCAGAACTCAAAATTCAACAACACAGAAAAACGACAAAAGAATTATCATTCAGAAAAATAAATTTTCGTAAATATAACAGTATGATATTTTCTGTATTGTTGTTCATCAAACAATTTGAAGGAAATTAAAAAAAAAAAACTAACATTCTTCATTAGCAAGTTCTGCTCTTTCACCGTAAGCCATCAAAACCGGTGTTGTATGAGTTTGAAAGCCAGTGATTGTTTTCGGTTTTCCAGCTTGAGCGACGACATCAACAGCTTGCCCTACTCGAACGCTCACATTTACCTGTTTCAAATTTTCCGGATTCACCTCATCTTCAATTAGAGTTATCAACAATCGCGGTTGCATTGCCAGAGTCAACGAATATAGTAAATAATGCTGTCGATTGTTCAATACAGCTGTAAATATACTCAAGCATTTTTCACTTCCAATACGTAAAGTTTTAATAATGTAGTATCTTAAATTATCAAAACCACCAATAGCCATTTTCAAGAAGGTATTAGGTGACCATATCAATTATGCCATCCCATTTCAAGCAAAACATTGAATGACTCCAAATATTACTACAAAATTTCAGACATCTTTAGTATGACTCTGTCCTACTTTTTTTACAATCCAAAAGGAACTAACAATTATTGGCTTCCAAAAAAGCAAAACAAATTGTAAGAAGTCCAGCAACTGCTGCAGGACACATAAGTTGACGATCAGAATGAAACGGATTCAGAGTCATCGTTCCTTTACCCATATGTGTCATACCTTGGGCCAAACGAACCAACATTAGGCTCACCTAAACTATGCAGCAACTTAGTATACCGACAAAAAGAAAGAACATCATATACATTAAACGTAATAAACTCATTGCGAAAGTAAGAGTGCGATGTCTATACAATTTCAGCAAACAATGTACCAAGTTATTTGCAATTTTCAACGAATCTAAGTACGTATTAGTCTATTTAACGAGTGCGATTTCTGTTAAAAACGAATGAATAACAAAAAACTGTTTGACACCAAGCACAGTAGCACATAATATCTGCTCAATCACCAACTGGCAATGTATGATACCGAATGATTTGATGAAAAATGACCATTTACCCACCTGATCCTTGTGATGATAACTTGCAAGCTGTCGTAACATGGAAACAAGCCTTGCATTATTGGTACCAGCACCAACCAAACCCATCGCAAAGATTGCATTGTGAGCTGTTTCTGCATCGGCATCATGTGAAAACTTCGAAAGTGATTCCAAAATTGAAAGCTGCGGATTGGATGTACTAATTAACGCTAACGCCAATGGTACTGCTCTTCTAATAACTGGTTCGCCGTAACGGATCTGAAAGATTTCGTCGGTACCACATTCAAAAAACAGCCGCAATACTTGTACCAATAAATGAATTAAATAATAATGGCCTAATTCAAATTTGTAATACAGTGAAATTCGTCCGAAAAAAATCACATAATCTAATTGTTTCAAAATACCTACCAAATGCCCAAACATTCTCAGACTCATTTGTGCCCCAATTTCTTCACCCATAGCGATAAGACCAATACCAAGCGCAGCTACCGCTTGCTGTGTCGAATAATCCAATTTTTCGTTTGAAGCATCACCATCCTTTTTAGAATCAATTTTGTCTTCTTTATTTGCCTAAAGTACAGTAGTAATTAATTATGTTAATTATACCAAAAATAATTATATCACGACAAGATCAATCACGCCTTGATGAAAAATAAACAATAGTTTATTATGAAATTGTAAGATCTTTAGTCACAAAAACTACACAATTATATTTCATCGAATTTGCACCTGTAGATTTCTTCAAAAGTATAAGCTAGTGGATCTAAAATGGAATCAATATATATGTGTATATTTATATATATATATATCTGAAGCTGACTTCCTCTATTTTAAAACACACGCAATCTAAACACTTTCATAATTTTTTCATTCTCATAAAACAACCTTTAACTTTAACTAATACAATGAGTCGCAAAAAATACCACAAATTCGGCATCTTCTGCAATCCTGACAATTCATTTCACAATATCTCAACTCTCAAGACCCAATTAATAAAAATCTACAGCATTAATTAATATGCAACTACCATTTGAATCATACATATTTCGGTCTCAATTTCGCTTTTTAATTTTAAGATAATGTCATTTAGGTATCAAAATAAACAAAACTGATAGAGCATTACAGCAGTATCGACTGAAGCGAATGAACAGAAGATGTATGGATGCAAACGAATAGATACAAGAATGGAAAAGTAAAAGTATGGTAACTGATCAAATACAAAAACTCAACCTTTTTTTTCGCTTCCTTTGTTTCTTTGGTTTCATAATGTCCGGAACAGATATGAAGAAGCTTTTGTATTTTCAATACATTTCCAGTTCCAGCATAAGCACATACATCAATTAGCGTTGAAAACATTGTTCCGAAAGGATCCGGCAAAGCTCGCACCATTTCAACAAATACTTCACTTTTTTGCTGAGCACCTGAAGACAGAGCATTATAAGCACTTTTTATTCCTGTATTGCAACAAATAATGATAATGTACCAAGGAAAATTAGAGCGATTCCGAGAGCAATAAAACGATAATTCGAGTCTTGCAGTTCCACAGCTGTCTTTTCATTCAGATAATTGAATAAATCACACGCTGTTTCATGATCACAAGTACCGACCAAAATGAATCCTATCGACAATGCCGCCAATCCTTTAACCTAAATATTTAAAAAATGTTAAAGCTATTTACAGTTAAATTCACCGATAACCGTCCACCAAAATTATCGGATATGACTGACCATCTTGTGATAATAAAACTAACTGCACAATAAATATGAGTCTCCTAAAGAAGCTGATCATAATGCCTGCCGAACTATTCGATTTAATTCACCCTTTCTTTCTGATGCTTTGTCATCTGTCTTCAATATTAAACAAAAAAAAGCGACCAAAAGTTACTTCGGGTGTGGCGGACGGTTTTGTATCCGATAGCAACTTTTTAAGCTCGAACACGACTCCACCGTCTTCTTTCTTCAACACTGCTTGTCTCTTTGAATTTGCATAAGCTAAGCCTAGGCCAAAAATAGAACCAATCCGCATAACCGTACGATCACTATTTATGTGATCCATGAGAAGAGCAGCTGCGGGATCACACGTATCTTGGATACCCGAGGATATGATTCCTATCGCTAGAAGTGTACCAGCCTGAAAAATAATTTGAACTGACATGACTACGATTAGAAAAAAAATCAAACAATTCTTTAAAAAGTTCAGACTTTTTATTTATCTCATTAGCGAAACACAGCTCTTGTAATTAATTTTAGCATGTTAGCCAATAACAATTTCCAGCACTACTCGGAATTCATCTACCTTAATAAAATCATCGTTAACATAAAGGAACCGATCGCACTGCGCTAAACCAGTATCGATGTCCCATCGCCAAACTAACCCTTGACTTGCAGCAGCCGATAACATCCCTACAAGAAAAAAGTAAAATTCGAAAATATCACTATCAAAATGCAAGACAAAAATGAATAAATGTGTACGAAATGATTAGTACAAAACATACCGTATTCCTTGTTTTTATAAAACCAGCGACTTGCATCTTCCGCTTCTGTCATCATTTTATCGACTCCAAAGCCCGTATTCACAAATCCGTTTACAAATGCTGCCGCCAAATTTGATCGCACACTATCCGATGCGGTTGAACCAGCAAATGGTCCTGGACAGAAAACAAACCAAAGCTTATCTTCAAACTGTGAAGAACTTATCTCTCTGACTGGCAGAAAATGACCAATGTCATTCACCAATCATTTAACACAGATAGTAAAGAACTGCTACATAAACTTGCCGCAGAGAAATATTATTACAAAAAACCAAATAAAAATCAGAAAACTTACGACTCTGCTCTAAGTGGCTTTTATAGACTCCTTCGGGGGTTTTTGGTTCCATGATGTCAAGTTCTCGGGCCAACGAATGAAAGTACGTATGTAGATTAGCATTTGAATTCAAATCCATTAGCTTATCGCCATTTTCAACACCTTCCAGATCAAGGAAAATCTGATGCCGGCCCAATAAAATTGCCATCTGCTTCTGTTCCAATCTAAGTAAGATGAACGGATTTCACGATAGTCGCCAATTTTTAGCAATCGCATAATTGCTCTGAACTATGTTAATCCTCAAAAAATGTCCGAGCTTGCATTCATCTCTCCATGTTACTACGATTGGATGAAATGTTGGGTACAGTCAAACATAGTTAGAACCCATTTCTTTTCTTCCGGGATATTTTTCTCCCGTCCTTTTCATTTTTCCCACACATAATTTTTACCTTCGGAATGTAAGATGTAGTAATAAATTCAGCTGTTGATATAAGTACAGCATTTGTTCAAACTTCATAATTAAGGAAAAAAAAAAGCATTTTGGAAGAACTTGTAATTTCCTGTTTCCCTTCAAAAAGAACTTTCACGAAAAATTCTTAAAGGTTTAGTTTTTTTTTAAGTTTTGTCGCAAATCATTTTATATCAAACCATACATGGAGATAGAATTAAACAAACTGTAAAGTTGCCCGACAGATTTTTCAAACAAAGAATAATAATGGAAGGGAAAATGGACATACATATCCTTTGTGCTAAGAACTATTTCGCGCATTGTTGGAACAACATTTAACATTATAGCACATCTTAGTGCATCGAAGTTCTTGCCAAATTTTCGGTAAATATTCATCGCTGTTTTGATCAGAATCTCATTATCCGGATCTGGCATTAGCGGCGAACAACTGAAAATAAGCATAGCTGCAAAAAATTAAAAATTCCTGAAAAGAATGATACAATAAATTATTATTTTGGCACGTATCTCGATAAGACCTTGCCATTCATAATGATTTGGAAATGTTACGACAGAATTAGGAAGAAATTTTCCATTCAAAGCGATAACCATTTTGACATAACCGGCTAAGTTTTATAAATAGATCCAAACTGATGGATATCTCAACTAGACATGAAACCAGAGAAATTTCAAGGTTCGCATCGCTCATCTTTTCTTATTTAAATTGACAGTACAGTTTTCTGTAGCACTATTATAGGAACTGTTCAACACAGGAAATGACGACATACCTTAGCAAATATAAGCAAACTCGACCATGGTCTACTTCTTCGACATACTCCGATAACAGATCCAATTTTTCAATTTCAATCAATAAATCACATGCTTCAACTTCTGCATTATGCTTCATATTATGCAACACAATTTCTCGAGTTAGTAGCAATAACTGTTCCCGACGCTTATTATGAGCATCGGTACCATCACCATACGAACGCCATTCTTCCGCCATTTCCATTGCTAAGTGCCTGAGCATACAGAATTCAATAAAAAACCATGAATGCTATTTTATAATTTATGAGTGAAATGAAATATATTAAGCTCAAATGAACTTTAAATATGATAGATCGTTTCTTATTTCAGATCTATCTCACAAAACACCACTGGTCATGGCTAGCTTGCATCATACTATCTTTTATTCCTAATACGTCGATTCTCACCGCACATATTCATGTCCCCAATCACCAATTGGTTCGTGTTTACCCATCATACGATAATTGATACAATCATTTCTTTCACCTGAAGTCATCGCCAACACCGATATTATATCCGCACAAAGTTTCTGTAATCAGTTTAAAATGAGAAATTCAGAATGGTATAGAAAAAAGCTTTCATTATCGACCGCTTAATGGTTAGTAAAATAGAACCACATTACAACTGATATTCTGTATTTGCTGCCAAGCCGTATTCACCCTTGGAAGTGACAGCGTTGCCGTGAAACTAAATTTCTGCTGCATACAAAAATTATTGGAAAAAGCACCTGCACGAAATTCATATAATTTTAAATTTAAACAAATTCAGTTTATTAATATGGCTGAAAAAAAAAAAACTATTATTCATTGGGTATCCATTACTACAGATAATCAGGAACTGTTAATTATGCAATACCCTAACAAATAAAACATCTAAATAAGTTTCAATTTAGACTCTTGAATTGGTACTCGTTAATGAATTATACTGAAGAACAAGAACCTACTTTTGTAGATCCTTCCGCCATTTTCTTGTGGATTTCTTTAATTGTAGCATAATGTGGGCGCATAAATTTCAACGGCTTTGGTACTGATGTCATGGAAGTTGTTGAAGCACGAATGATGCTTCGCATTGTTTCCAGTGTGGGCAGATACAACGAAATATCAGCTTCCTGGAAAAGTCCACAGAAATGTTTTATTAGCAATTATTTGGCAATTTTTCAGCAATTATCTCATTATAATGTGATGTAGCATCATTTTTGTGCTAAACATGTGTATCAATATACTTGAATGCGCTTTCCAAAGCGAATATCCAACAAAAATATTTAATAAAGAAAATCATACATTTAAACGTTGCATCAACATTTCCAAGTCTTCTTTCAACTTGATATCTTCCTCACTCTGGAACAAAAAAAATCGAAATAATGTAAAATTATCGGCGGTGTTCAAGGCTTCTACTGGAAGGAGGTTCGGTTTACCATAGTTTTCAAAAGGCAGCATGCTAGATTATAAACATCACAAGGTATTATATTCATAGAATATAGCAACAAATTAAGGCATTGTGAGCTAAAAAGTACGACTTTTCGCAAATTTTTCCTTTCCCTTTAACGCTATCTCGAAGATTTGAAGGAAAGCCCTTACAATCCTACGACCTATCATGCAGCTATTTCGAGAACTAGCTCAAGGCCTTCATCAACGAAATCTGTTCTATAATTCCTTGAAAAAATTCAAGTTAACCATTTCATCCATTTCTTTCTCTTCTTTCCCATCTTTTTTTTCTTTACCATCCATTATATCATCCTTTGTTGTAGTATTCTTTTTCAGCGGTGATATTTCTATCTTCTCAACCATTATGTTCTCTGAAACTGTGAACTGAGATAAATATGCACTGAATAATTTTCATCGGTTTACATGCGAAAAACGTTTGGTCATAATGTTTAGCTTACAACGAGCTTTCATTTTACGTACACAAGGTGATAAATACTGAATATTAAAAAATTTTTTTTTAGGTTGCATGGAACAAAAATCCTTGTATCTACAAGAAGCGAAAAATTCCTTCGTGGTTTCATGACATGAATTCGTCGCGCATAGCTGTGAAAAATAAAAATGCATTACTTTAGGATAAAAACCAGAAATTCATGTAATATCCACTCAAACGAAAATTTTCTTGAATATATAAAACAGAAATTCGGTTGTTCGTAAACCGAAGTTCTTTTTCCAGATAATTTCTTCACAAGTATCTCTATGAAAAAGTTACCACTTGCGTCTAAACAAAATGAAAATTTCATAGCTTCTAATATAAAAATGAACTGTAAGCCTATCGAAGATTACAAAGTATCACAAAATAAGAGCCCTCTTTGTTTTCAAATAAAGTGAAAATTTCGTTGATTCTCCAAAAGAATTCTTTGTATTTTGACCGAAAATGAAACCTTTCTTAAAAGCTTATATTAGGTTGCACTAATCAAATAGTTTGCTAATTTTCGCCAACAATTTCAGATATATGTAATACGTACTGTACAGCCGCGTCGAATTTCGACAAAATTGCAAATAAATGACAAGTTACGTAAATAAAATCGCATGAATCGCACTGATAATTATCAGGAAATCTTCACGTCTCATACATCACGCATCGTTACGTATCGTTAGACGATGCAGTATTTCACGGTTAAGAGCTAATATCTCAACCAACGTGTTTGATTATACCGAGTGCCGGGTTGTCGTTTCGCACGTTTTGCGTTTCAATTCTTGACATTCCGTTTCACACTTCCGCATTTTGTTGATGACCAGAATTATTTGATTTTACTCGCTACTTTCTCTTTCAGTCATATCCGTCATATCCCTTTTTACCCATAGTGAAATGATATCTTTAGCCCAGATTATGATTTAGTGGATATAGGTTATATATCCGTGCTGTTTATATTGAAAATAGTTTCAAATTGAATTCTTGAAAGTTAAATTTTTCTTATTTTTTTTTCAAATTTCTTTCGTAAATAGTGGGGTTATTTAAATGTGTGATATTAGCTAAATATTGGAATGGATCTGTTGTGATTAGTGATGTAATATTCATTTCAGTATTACAAAGCAAAAAACAAATAGAGCAGTTATTTTATTCGTTTTTAAAATCAGCGGTTAGCACTAATTCTTTCACTGTAAATTTCGTCGGGATTTTCATCACATTGCGTGATTCTTCGGAATTTCTGGATGCATGATTTCCAGATCATTTCTGTACTTCGGTTCTCCTTGTTTTGATTTCCAGTGTAATGGCAACAAGAAGTCGAAGAAGCGTAGCAAGTAGCGATTCTTTAAACCCAGCAATGATACAGCTGTATGATACGGGGAGACTTCGTCGAGAACTGGAACAGAGAGGGCTTGATACGACAGGTACCAGAAATGTACTTGCCGATAGATTACAGGTTGAGAACTTTTGTAGAATTTTAACGTTGTTTTTTTTTTTTTTTTTTGCTCTAATTGCGGTTTCTCTTGGTATGTTAATGAGCATCTTCAGTGATTGCAGTATTTAATCCCACTGTTTCAACAGACAAAGTGCTGATAAACAGTTGGGATGGTAATAAATACTCTTGTACTAATAATATCATTTCTTGCATCATTTATAACGATGCGATGCTCAAACCAGGTTAATAATACAAATAGAAGTAATAACACTCGCAGTGTTCTGTTGAATAAATTTTGAATGAAAGTCTATCGAATAAAATATAGTGATTTAGTATTGCGCTACCGGGTATTCATTTTTAAAGAATGTAGCTGTTCTTATTTGGCATATCACAGACTGTTTCAACGCTGTTATTTGTTATGCATCAGTATTTTCTTTCGGCAAAGATAAAGACATCAGTATTATTACAGCAAGCAGTTCTTTCGGAACGTAACAGTCGACAAGCATATTCTCCGCCACCGCAACCAGAAAAGTCTCTAAAAAAAGGAGCAAGGAGGTCATTGAAGGAGGTAGGTTTATTTGTTTGGAAAAAAAGAACAGATTTTCATTACCATGATTTTGTAGTCGTTTTCTGAACTAATTTAAAAGACAAAAGGCGGGCAGTTCAAGAAGGTTTACTTATCTCGTAGCTTTAAATTTTTTGAGATTTCCTGGAGAACTTGGGTTCCAAATTTGTTTCATTCTAGGACGAAGAAAATGAAAATGAGACTAGATTGGATTCAAAATCTATTATCTCTCCAAAAGCAAAAAAAAGTCGATATAGCGAGGAAGTTGATGAAATCAATTTGATAGAAGAATCTTTTTCTATCGAGCTTTCGGTAAAATTATTTTAAATCGCTTTCTTTTTATCGTAGCTATTATTGAACTACTAGGAATTCCTCTAATCCTAATCGTCATTATTAAAGTTATAATATAAATGAAGTTGTAAGTTGTCCCGACCATTGTTTCTGCAGGCTCCTATTTCCAAGTTCTTTTATTGCCTATCTCATTTTATATTTCAGAATATATCTGCAATTGATGAAATACAGATGGAAGCAGAAAAGGCTTTCGCACCACACTGCATGTCCAGTGCTACAGTTCATGGAGAGCCATTTCACATGCTCGAGAGATCTTTAATATCGAACGAAGAAACAAATTCTAAAAGGGAATCGGTTTCTTGCAAAGTGGGATTTCCTTAAATGTTTATACTTTAAAATTTCATCAGGCTCCATTCAGCCGTTAGCGTTTGATCGAGTATGCGGGTCGAGCGTGACATCATTTTCCATTTCGTTCGATCATCTTTTACTGGTTATGTTTCTCAAGCATCTTTTCTTTTTTTCAGCCGAAAAAGCTGAAGACATCTCTGGATGAAAGCAAACATCGGGAATTGAAAAACGGAAAGAAGATTAAAGAAAAAGAAACAGTTGAAGGAGAACTGACTAGCTCCAGTGATGATGAAGAAATAAGATGGCTTTATAAAACAAGAAGGGGGAAAAAACCTCGAAAAGTCTTACTTGAAGAAAGGCCTACCTTTGTTGAAAGCATCAGCAAAAATGAAAATGAGTTATATGAAATGACAGAAGCTTCTGCAACAAAGTTGGTTTCCGAAGAAGATCAAATAAGTGAAAAGGAAGATGAGAGGAATATTCGAGAACGGAGTTCAAAATTATATTTCGAATCATCAAAGACGTTAAACTTTGTCAGTATGAATGAAAAATCAACTAAACCGTTAATACAGAAGCGTCCAATCAAAATAAAGTTCAAAACTAATCTTTTGAAAACTACTGCTGAAAAGACACCGGAATTGAAGCAAAAGGAAACCCCATCTGATTCCATCGGTTTAATCACAAAGGATGGCAAAGTACTTACTGATGTGACACTGGTCGCTGCAGCACAAATGGTAGGTCTGCTGCTTACTTTATCCGATGGTTTAGATATCTAATTTACCGACATGATTTAAGGAACGCTGTGAAATTTTTTATAGGAAAAAACGAAACGTACGTCCACTCCACCACCACTTTCATTTTCAAATATGGAGAAATCAAAGGACCAAGTTTCCCGTAAAAAAATTCCTTTAAGGATGCAAGCACCTGTTGATGTATTAGACACTATTTTCGACAAACAGGTAAAACTTTATAACTTGCTCAAAGAATGATAATTATTCACAGACTTTCCTTTTAGTCGCTGTATTTATTTAGCAGTGATGAAAGGAGATTCAGCGAAGGAATAAGGATATAAAATGTAATTTACATTGGTTGTTTTTCAGTTGCAATTACGAAGTTATTTCAGGCTCAGCTTTTGTCGAGCAAATATAAGACAGAACAGGAAAGAGCTCTTGAAAGACAGAAACTGGAAATGGAAAAACGGCGTCAGAACGCGGTTCCTTCCATAATTTCATTACCCGTTACCTCTTCTGCAGGACAAGACAAACGGAGGCATGTAGACTTTGTTCTTCCTTCTAAATCGTCACCGGAACAACATTTCGTGCAGCAATGTTCGACCTGGCCAACACCACCAGATCTCCGTTCTCATCTTCAGCTATCATCGCGTGATACTGGAGAAAGTAAGTGTATGAAGGCATTTGGAATTTCTGGATTGTAGATTTTTAATGTGATCATTGGAACAGCACTGTTCAAACATTTAATGCCGCTGCATTTCCTTATGGTTCGAAAAGAAAAGATAATGCTTATCAGTTCTGAAATTAGCCTTCGGAGTCATGCTCTCATTATTCATGATTCATGAAAATCTCTTCTATTAGTTCTTCCCAGGAATTTTGGCAAACATCTTCCCTCTACTTTTTGTGAGAACTGTAACAAGTTATATCTTCTTAATCGTAGGATTGTGGACGTCTTTGATAGGGTTGAAGTAGAAATTACACTATTACTATACAGGTCCCTCTGCACTTGAAGATCTGGTAATCTTGGTGACTACATCTTTTCGGTTTGACATTTGACACAAGATTTTTACTTTCCTCATTTTATGTTTTTAATAACTATTCTTTATATTTTTAATGAATAATCAGAATTGGATTATGAAAAAGTTTTTCTGCTTGTTGACAAAAACGTAACATTTTTGTAATCACTTTGTTCATCACTTTCAGTTACCAGTATGGACGAAAAACGCTTACTAGCACAACTACCACCGCCTCCACCGCCGCCACCGCTGCTACCATGTTCTAAAAAAGTGCTGATGCCGTCTACGTCAAATGCTGATATTGATAACACATCGGGAGTGAAACATTCGAAATGTGAGAGTATTGAGGAATGCGTTGTATCACTAATGCCTTCAACAACTCCGTGTTCAAGCGATTCTCCACTGTCTGTCAGAACTCCTCCTTCAATTCCTTGTTATAAGAGTCCGTCGGAAACTTCAACTGAACCTTTACATTTCACTGAGGCGTCTACTTCAAATACTTCAGCTACGAAAATTGATTCGGAACGAATAAAAGAAATGGCTTCCGCCTTGCAAGCCGTATTTGCCCGTTTAGGTAGTGTTCCACCTCCTCCAATTGCCCCTGAACTTGATGCAAAGGAAGATAATGCAGTGGAACAAACAAGCATACCTATGATCTCGGATCCTGTTATGCTGGAAGGAAATCCCACAGTTCCTATTAACGAAAAGCATATGACTAGTGAAATGGATAAAATTAAAAATGAATCAGGACATACCGACATAATGTCTGGGACTTCAGTGATTTGTACCACTGATTGTGGATTAACGCATTCGGAATGCGTTACTCATGGAACATCTTCAGCATCGAACAGTTTGCTTCAAGAAAGCGATACCTCAACTCCATTGCAACCAATGTTGAACTGGAATAATACGACTCATTTCGTTGGAGAGGTAACTTTCACATTTGTAGTTTTTCGAGCTATATTCTGAAAATTAATAGAGCAATCCAAGAGAGAAATGAAGAGAATGATTGGATAAAATGTTTTCATGTACGAGATTATTTCATTTTACGAAACTTGTTTTGTGTTTTAATAATTAAATGAGATGTATTTGTAAATTAAAATGAGTGATCCTTATTTATTCTTTAGACACTTAAGAATCCAACTTTACAGCGTCGTATTTTTTTCAGTTTGCATCGCATCTGTCAGTAGGAAGTGAGAGTGACTGTGATGAAGAGGTTGTTGCGTCCATCCTCGAAGAACTCATATGTGCTACAGTGAATGGTGGATTTTCGATATCTGGTAATTATTCCGGAAACATGAACAAAGAAATATCCGCTGAAATTGTGGAAAGGGAAGAGCTGGAGAGGTGAGTGAGCATACTATATCATTTTATTGTTGTTATATTTTTTATCTAGAAAATGTACCCATCCACTGTTTTCTGTACTGATAATGTCAAGCATGCATTCAGGAAACCGGACATATCTGAGGATTTGCTGCGAGATCCAAAACGTTTACTGCAGAAGGCAAGTGATGTACTAAAAAGTTTACAGTCGCTGGAAACAGCAGCTGAGCGAGCAACTGCAGGTTTGTGCATGTAGTGCAGCTTTGCATTAAAGTATGAATATTTTATCGATTTATTGAATAAAATGATTTCAAATTTTACAACTGTGCAATTTGAATATTACCAGAATTACTTCAATAAGCGCTGATAAGTCACAGCGTTTCTGTATTTATTTATCAGTTATGCATTGGGGTGTTTTGGGTACCTGTTTTTTTCTTTTAGATTTATCAAAGTAAGCGTATCGTCTCGGAGTACAGTTTTGGCTTTCAGAGGTATGTAAACCTTTACGGTTTTTTAGTGACTTTTATCGTTAATTTAAATTGCAGAGAAACAAAATCAGCAGCAGTACGAACAGTTACCTTTAGACGAAAAATATGAGGAAGATGATAGTGAAGACAAACCGTTGCCTGATTTCCACGGAGAACCGGTGCCTGATTCAGATGATGAAATCATAATCGAAGGTGTAACTCGGAAAAGAACCACCAAAAAGAATGCAGTACAGGAAGAGGAACCGGTGCCCGGCGATGAACAAGTTGAAGTTGACTTCTGTAATCTTTTGAGAAACTGTTCATTTACATAGAGTTGGTGCTACGACCTTGATTAATTTTTAGTTAATTAGTAACATCGTGGTTCTCTTGAAGTTGTAGTATATGATGATTGTTCTCAGTATCACTGAAGCCTAGTGCACTTCATTCTCGATGATGCATCTGTGTGAGACTTCCTAGAAGGAGTAACCATAGTATCAAGCTCATCAAATCATTCTGGACATCAAGTGCATTACCGTTCTTAACATGCTAAGCATTAGATGAAGATGTATACTGGTTATTTCTCGAAAATAGATATCGACACTAGTCAAAACAATCCTTCCGCATAGCAGGCTGTGGTTATTTGCTATGCAGTTAGATTCTGCCCATTACTGGTTTGCGCGTCTCAAAATCTTTGTTTATTTGAAATTTATTTGAATTGAATTGAAGTGAGAAATGAGCGAAATCTGCACTGGAACCTGTTAAGGCATAAATTTATGATGATTGTATTCAGATAACGCAGATTTGAACGTCAAAGCTAGTGAAACATGTCAGGAAATCATTGATCCAGACAATGGTGACGGCTTTGCGCTAATGTGGGGCGGAGCCAGGTCAACATATGGGATTCGAATTCCTTTGGATGCAGTTGATTTTCCTGCTGTTATGTTCCAGATTAAGGTTTAAATATTTGTTTTGCTCAATTTTTCATCTGTCATCATTTATGGTTATCTGCCAAATTTTGTTTTGACAGTGTCATTACAGCTTGAATACTATCATTCAATTGACAAGCAGCAAATGAATAATTGTTTACAGCTCTTGGATTGTTTGCCAGTTAAGCATCTACCGTTCGAAGAAGTAGATGCGCATAATGTTCGCATTGGATGGTCGGCTCAGAATTCTACAAACATTGTGATTTTTTTTTACATATTTAGCATAAAATATTACTTTGTAATATTTAAAACTTTTTCACCTTTGATTATACGATTTACAAATAGTTAATAATTATTGATTTCTGCATACGCTACTTTTATGATTGAATAAATGATTGAATACTATCTTTATTTTCAGTTAGGCGAAGCACCCCATTCTTATGCATATGATTTATTAGCAAAGAAAGCTACAAATAACTTTTTCACGGATTATGGTGAGCCTTGTCAAGTTGGCGATGTTATAACTTCATGCTTGGCAAGTTTTTAAATAAGTCTTATGGTTTTTCAAGCAGTTTTAACACTTTACAAGCAAAAAAATACTGTTTACTACCTAGTCGCAAAATTTTCAGGACTTGAAATCAGGCAAAATACATTTTTGGAAGAATGTAGAATATTTGGGAGTGGCTTTTTCCGAAGTCCACTTTAATGAAAATGATATTGTTTTTCCACACATTTGCACCAAGAATTACAAACTGTCGGTGAACTACGGTGACAGTCAGTCTGAGGGATGGATATCAGTCACGGAACTGCAACAGAATGGAGCATTAAACATTAACATCTCTCCCATTTACTTCAGCAGATTGGACCGAACTGTACTTGTTCGAGGTCCAGTACCGCCATCAAGCAAAAGTGAATGCACGGTAATCGACATCATTAGCAAGTGCATTAGATTTTATGCGTTAACGTTTTCAGGAATGTTTTCAGTTATTGAACATTCAGACAGCGAATAAGCAATGAAAGCCATTGCTTCATTTACTGCCTCGTTACAGCACTGTTAAGTTTCAAATATCAATAAAAGAGGGAAATTTCTAGGTTCTGATGATGGTAGGCTTGCCGGGAGTTGGCAAAACAACTTGGGTGAGACAATATCTCCGTGAACATCCGCAAGAACAGTGGACTTTGTTAAGTACTGATACAATTCTTGCGGCAATGAAAGTTAATGGAGTGCCGAGAAGTAGGGTCCATCAGGTAAATTAATGAATATTTTCAGCAAAAACTCTGCTTGGAAATCATGTTCATTCAATTTCGAAAATGTTGACTATGTTCTAGAGGGCGTTGTTTGCAGGGTCGATGGGATATGATAATGGGACTTATTGCCAAAGCACTCAATCGTTCTTTGCATTTGGCCTGCAGGCGGCGCAGAAATTATATTATTGACCAAACTAACGTTTCAAAAGAAGCAAGAAGACGAAAGCTATCTCAGTTCAAAGATTTTCAGGTAACTAATTCTGTTTCTTTTTTACTTTTCTGTAGATGTTTGATATCTTTTCTAGCGGTATGAAAGCAAGATAAAAAAGAAGTTTTTAAATTGCAAGCAATCTATGTTCTTAGGTTGCCATGATCGAATACTCTAACAAAGCTTCCATTCAGTGATTTGTACAGCAGTCCATTTGTGCTCTTTAAAGATAATTTTTTTAATCATCATACTTAAGATTTATTGCTTCCATGCAATTTGCTACATTTAGTTAGTTTTGAATACTTTTAGCGAAAATGTGTTGTGATAATTCCGTCAGAAGAGGAAATGATTGCCCGACAAATGAAGCAGTCGCGTATGGATGGAGCTGGACCAATACCCGTGGAAGCAATGTTGGAACTCAAAGGTAATCTTTTAAGATTTACAGCTTTGAAACATAGATTTTGAGAAGCGAACATTAATCTTTAAATTTACGTTTCGAAAGCAAAAATTGGGAGCATCAATCTTGTGAAAAAGCGCAAATATTTCGTTATACAGATGCTTTGTTCTAAAATTTTGATTTTTCACAGACTGCGTGTGGCAAATTGATTCGCTGCGATTAACTTAGTATAACATTCGTTTCAACACTTTCAGCGGAATATTGAACAAAATATCTATTATTTAGAAATTCCTTCCAGTTCCTTTTATTTTTCAGAAATTTTTTCGAAAATGACTTTGTTGCCAGCTCTATGTGATCTTACTTCTACATTTTAAATTAGGAAAGTCAAGGTTTCAAATATTTCCAGCAATGTTGGCAATACCAAATGTTGAGCTGGAACCAATTGAAGATGTTTTCTTCGTGGAACCACCATTGGAACGGATTGGTGATGCTATTGATCTCGTACTACGGTAACTCGTAATTTGTATTCTAAAAGTGTTTGTTTTAAAATCTTTGTTTTTTGCATCGTATACTATTTATAACCAAAATTATGTAGATTCAATGAAGAAGCTCGTCCGTGGTGTCAGAAGCGACGTGGTCGTCGAGGTGAACCATTACGGCAGAATGATTCAAGGCTGATGAATAATTCAAACGCACGGATATCTAACGGTTAGTACTACTCTATTGCTTCCTAAGTTGATTTGTTATGTGTTTGTTGGGCTTATTCACGGAAGAAAATCTTTACTAATTTGTTATTGGTTTTAGACATTTCCTCATCTATAACGAATACTGGTACTTATGAGGGTAATCAGTTGAATGGACAGCCATCACCAGTAGAAACAAGGTTATTTTTTGTGCTTGTCGAAACTTAGTTTAGAAAAAAAAAAAAAAACTTAGTTTTGAATCATTTTGCAAGTGGTACACTTGCAAAATGATTCAAGACTGGTGAATGATACAAACGCACGAATTTTACTACTCTAATTGCTTCAAGATAGATATGTTGCGCACATGTTTTTTTGTATTTTGAGGCGAGTATATGTATTCTGAGGAAAAGTAAGTTCTGTTGTTGGCAGAGACTCTTTGAAGCCAATAAATCCATCTGCTTAACTTTCGCCGACTTCAGTTTTAAAGTTGCAGTTCTTAGGGATATATTTAATAGAATATACATCTAATATTAAACCAATAGCAAATAGAGAAGTCACACTAATTAATATTTTATTATAACTTAATTTTGTTTGTTTTTTTCTTTTCCAAATTTTTATGGTGCTACAAAATTCTGTCGTGTGTCATCACATCTCATTAAATATGTTCCATAGAATAGTTGCTTTACTAGATATCATTTTCAGATCAAATGAGGGCTACAACGGTTTCGAGCGGGAAATGCCACCCTCACTAACAACCACAGCATCTTCTTGGGCAGAGCGTAAAGGTGCATCAATTAGTTAACTATTTTCGGTTAATCTGTGCTTATATAATCTCGCATTTTGTACTTTGGAAATTTTTTCATCATTTACTT
Organism: Mansonella ozzardi; assembly: GCA_029876185.1. Classification (NCBI taxonomy): domain Eukaryota; kingdom Metazoa; phylum Nematoda; class Chromadorea; order Rhabditida; family Onchocercidae; genus Mansonella; species Mansonella ozzardi. Next base: position 1,879 of record JARVGP010000616.1, on the reverse strand, counting down.
TGTTATGTAGATTTTTAAATGTAAATTTACTATTGCGTTTTTTCTTTTTTGTTTGCATATCAATTTGCTCTACTACATTCAAGTTACTATGGTTTTTTTTTTTTTTTTTGTTTATGTGTGGATACCTTTTCATATTTAGAAAAGCCTTAAGTGGGATTCCCTGGTAATTGCTTCACGTTTTAATTCTTCTTTTAATCTGCAGTCCGCGAACAGACTTATTAAAAATTCTTTTACAAAAATTTCTGTCTATTATTCACGAGTTTTCCATGCTGATGTGTTATATAACTGTTTCAATATACTTTGATATTTTCAAGAAGGAAAAGATGACGTGATAGTCATAGTCGCAGGAAGTGTTATTGCTTGCAGAAAAATCAGTACTGCATTCTGAAGGGAAACATTTATAAAAGATGCTCAATGATAGAGTTATTATATGAATCAAACCTATCCTGACTATTTGCTGTTCTTCCATCTATGTCGGAGAATAAAGATCTGGAGAAATCTTTCGATCACAATACATGGAGTTGAAGCAAGATGAATATGTGTTTTGCGCTAAACTGAAACTTTGTTAACTCCAAAAGACTGTCGAAAGTAAATTGTTGGTAACATCAAACATTGTCATTGTCATGGAATCAGTTGTGCTTCTTCAAAATAAGTCGAGCATGGATGTGTGATGAAGGTTCAGAAAAAAAACTGACAATCGAATGAGCGGAGTAGGCCAATCTAACGGATTCATCTGTATAAAACAGCATTACATCAGTGAAGTATCTAACTTCCTGATTTCATGGCAGAATTTTAGCTACCAACATTGAAACAACTGAAGGTTGTGAAGCAACATTCTTTGTTTCTTATATCTGTAATTCTGAATTATTTTGCTTGGTGATCCTCGCAGCATTTGAAGTCATTTCTATTTGAAATCCATTGTTGACTTTTTGGTCCGTTCTAGTTATCCACAAACGGAATCATTTTGATGAAGGATCTCAGTTCTTTCTTGATCCAAAACAGGAAACTAATAATTCGTCAATACAAATTCTCGGATCCATAAGCTGCATTTTAATATCAGATAACTATGAGCATTTAAGGAACTATGCTAGCTGTTATTAAAAGTCAATGTTATTAATTGATTACTGTAGGCCGTGGTAGAAATATTGCTGTCAGATAAAAAATAAAACTTTGAAAAAACCAGCGAAAAGTTGTTGTAGTTTGTCTTTTTTTGTATCTTTGCGAAAAGTGAGATTGCAAATAAGAGTATTTGATTTAATGCTTTGTTTTGATATCTTTAATAAATGCACTTTAGTTGCAAAAGTGTGGTAAATGGAGCGGTCTTATCAATTATTAACAATTCTTTGGTTTTAAAGAAGAATGAGTGAGAAAAGATTTCCGTAATACTTCAGATTAAATGATAAATCACTTAATAAAAAGAAAAATATCTCACTTCGATATCCGCGTCTGATCATAGCATTGTCCACGTCATTCAGATATTTGATTTAAAGCTTCGTAGATTTCTTCCGGTGATTATAAAGCACTGACAGGAAGCTCTGTGTGACACTCGATACTTTTGCTTATTTACAATGACATTATGACACTTAAGTCTTTTGATATTCATCTTTTCCTTCACTTCTTCCGTTCTCATCGTTTAGGAACGATTGAGGAAGAAATTAACTCCGAAAAAGTTTTTTTCCAAAATTTAACTTTTCAGTTTTGTCATTTTTGATGCGATCCAAAGTGACAGACTTCAATATGACTTCAGTAACATCCAGACTTTTCTATGAACAGTAAAAGTTTTAGAGGACATTACTTACTGCTTTTCACGTAAGACAAATCAAATGACATTCTCGCACTTCCCGCAAATCACGGCTTTATTATTTTCATCAAATAAATA
>JARVGP010000615.1:0-35047 GCA_029876185.1 Mansonella ozzardi | reverse complement strand
CAAATTAGTTTTAGCGATTCTCAATTCACATTGGAAATGTCTCATTGTGCTTTGTCCTGGAATTTGATCCAAATAAAGAGGAGACAACATATGGCCTATTTATCATATAGTTTTTTCAGTCTGTTCCATCAATCTTTCAACTAGCATCGTTCAATCAAATTAGAAGTCAATTTATTGCTCGTAAAATATAAATTTGTGTAATCATGAGATTTCAGTTCACAAAACTTTACGTCGTGGAATTTTATTGAATGAGAGATTTGCAGGGGGATTAATGGATTCGTTAATGTTTAAGTCAAGTTATATGCACGTGAGGCAAGTCATATGAATGTGAGCTAAATTATATGCTTGTAAAAGTGTGAATAAGTTTTAACAATATAGATTATAATGAAATGAAGTTTGAAATGATGTACATTGTTGTGGCGGGAAATTTAGACAATTCTTTTAGGAAGTTTCTCAAATAAATTTGCTTCTTTGTTATTCTTTCAATTTTTATGATTGAAGGGATATGGTTGAGGAAGTGAATGAATGTTCATTTATCCGTCCGATGATGAACAATTGGTTCTACTTGGTGCGATGTATATGTATTGAATGCTAAGTTAACCAAATCACTCACCGATCTTTCACTCTTCACTTCGAACAGGCAAAGTATCAGATAGTTTTGTGGTGCAGGATAAGTGGGAGGTAGTGGTAGTAATATGCTTTGCCACATGTTATCATCATTATAACAATCAGTTAGTTATCTTTATTATTTCATTGAACCATATGTACCTCTTCAAATCCAATACTTTTGACCACTATTATTATCTTTTTTCTTTCGTTATATTTTCAAAATGCTTTTAAAATTAAAATAATTTTTTTTAAACTTTTAAATTTCAGAAGTTTAAAAATTGAAGAATTAGATTTAAATTTGTCTTCTTGAGAAAAGTTTTACTCAAGACAATGATTTTATTTTTACAGTGCCCTTTCTTGTTCTTTATTCCTCTTTCATACCGCGCGAATGTTGATAGAGATGTTGTGCAAACTAGAATATTTTGGATAGTTTATTAATCTATTGAAATTTTGAAAATTATATTAAATATACTTTAATTTTTTAGTGTAGATTACTGCTTAATCCTTTATCGTACCTATTATTTAAGAAGATATGAAGTACTGTAGATGGAGTGTTTATAAATCAAATTTCTTTTTTTTTGTGTCTTCTTCCGTACTGTTTCTATCTTTCAAATATTCGGAATTCTTTTTAAATTCAATCACTGATTCTATATGTGACTTTTTTTTTTTGTCTGGAAGTAACATTTTTTCAATTAAGTGTTTATCTCTCTATTTCTCCTAGTACCCGCAGCGTAGAGTTATGTACTGAATCTGAATTCTGGAATAGTCGAAAATTTGTTTAAGTATTCATTCTTACCTTCATGTTGATGTAGTAATCAGAAAAGATGCTGCTCCCTCGAAATTTTCTAGTTGTAATACTTGAAAAAGTTCAGTTTTTTTAGTTGAGGAATTCTTTGATTTTCATTTTTTTTTAAAATTGAAGCTATTCAGATGGCAACATTTTTAAAAACATGTGTCTATGAAAGCAGACTGATGTGCATAATTGCCAGTTTTCAAGCAATTGCATCTATTTCAGAAATTTAGTTTCTTTAGTCAAAATTTCTTAACGAAGAAAGCTTTTAGATGAAATGAAGGTGATAAGCAGCTTTGAACTACGTTTTATTCATCTTTTTCATATTTGTGAACAATTGTTTTTATTTTTTAGAAAAAAATTTTTTTTGGAAACCTTAAAAGTGACAGGAAGCTTCTGTGGTTACTTCGTTTTGAACAAACAATTTGACGGGTGAAAAAAAGTTTGAGTTTTAACGAATTGGCTTCTCCACTTTATTATTTTTTGGAAGATGTCCCCACAGGGACCGTTAAATTTTTAATTGTATTGTTCGCCTAATAGAAATTTCCTAATAGAAATTTCTTATAATAGAAATTTCCATAACGGAATGCATTTGAGCTTTTCTAATAGACCATCTAATCTGTAGTCAATTATTTATTTCATCTATCGATGGATGCAGTAAAACTTTAAGTATATTAGAAAAGTTGAGTTTAAGTCATCGTATATATATGTATATATGACATATATTACAGAATTTCTTCTAATCATTCCTTAGCATTGTTTTCACTGATGGAAAAAATGAACAAAATATTCTAATAAGTGAAGTGAACCATTAATTAATAGCATAATTCAATCCTGATTTCATTATCTCCTCTCCTGATTTCATTATCTTTTTTGAATTAAATGAAGCTTTGGAAATTGCGTTTGGGAAATGCAATTTATGGAATTTCATAAATTTCAAAATCCAGCTTCAGTTTTACGCTATCAACTTTTGCAACTATCAAAAGTTTTTCGTTATGCCAAAATTGTTGGAGAGCAGTTATTATTTAATTTAATTCACAATGACATTTATCAAGTGTAGTAATTTAATTGAAATTCTATTCTAAATTCTGTCAAATTTTTAGTAAGATCATAAATGACATAAGTAGAATTAGCACTAGAATTTCTTTTCTGTAGCACATCTACTTACAATGATGTGATCGAGTATTCCAAAACTGGCGTAGATTCATCTTTCGGGAAGAATTACAGATAACTCATTTAAACGACTCATTCGGACTAGCTATTATTTAAACTATAGATGATTCACTACTTTATTTCCATAATTAATTTAGTTTTTGCATAATTTATTTAACGCATTTATAAAGCAAGCAATATGTTTCTTGCAATACGCTTCATAATCCTCATCTAATTGAAGAAATTAAGCCGAATTTTGAAGCAAATTATGATTTAATTAAAAAGAGACTGATTAATATTAATTGAATGTTAAAATTACTTCCCAGAAATTAGAATAAATCTGTCTTCAAGAATGACGCAGTATTAGCGCACAAACGTATTCGCACACATCTGTTCACTTGCTGAAATACGGAATTGTGTTTTGTTTCATTTTCTTTTTTCAAAATCCTTCAGAAGTACGTAGTAGATAAAATCTCTTACATTTGATCGCTAGTAAGCATTTGTTTAGGAAATAATTAATTTAAAGAATGTTTTTAGACTAATTTCACGAGTTGCATTACAATTCATATGCAAGCAATCTTATCACTCCATATTTGTATTGTACTACTTTAATTTCGATAGACAATTCAAGATCGGTAGTTTTTTATGTCTCTATCGAAATTTAACACACACTGATTTTCGAGCACTCCCTCTGCATCCTTTTGTTTTTGTCATCCTATCTTATACATCTTTAAATCAGTTTTCAATATTTCGGAAATGTTTTTCAGGTGTAATGATTTGAAATTACAAAGCAGTACTTTCAGAATTGAGCAAACGATTTATTGCTTTTTGTGAGCACAAAAACATGATCATCTGAATAAATGATTAATGATCTCATATTCTGTGAAAGCGAAGAATAATTATTGTTGGTTCAACAAATTATGTCAGCAGTTGCTTCTGCAACTTTTAGAAGCCTTTGGGAAGAGGAAGAAAAATGAGTATCAACTTCTTTTTGAAAAGATTCAATTCTTAATAATCTCTCTAATGGCTGTATTATTATTGTTGCCCGTATCTTTACTTGTTTCAACTTTGAAATTGGATATTACTACCACCCGAATGGCTTCGTTAACTGCGCCAAAAATTTCGGATCATATTTCGAACGTGATTTCCGGACATGTGGATTCGGACAGACATTTTATTATGCGTCTATCATCACAAAATCGAAATTTAACAATTTTCGAACAAAATGGAAATTTTTTCGCAGATTCTTTATTGATTGCTTCACTTGGAAACAATATATTTAATACGTTAAATATCCACTGTTCCAATGATATTTTGCTGAGAATCACAGTGAATAATAATACATCAAAAACGATACTGTCACCGTCATTCTGTCGAAGAAATTCTCAATTAAGTGAGCTTTGAAATCACAAGTCTATAACAGTATCCCTTATCACTGATGTTAACAAAATAAGCCAGAAATGTATTTTTTGTTGATATTCTAATAGCTACAAATAAACATACTCCTAGATACAGTAAAATGAAGCAGTTACTAATAAATGTACTGTGTATTCTAGATACAATAAAATGAAGCAGTCACGAATAAATATACTGTATATCCTAAATATAATAAAATGAAGCGTATAATTACATTGATATGTTTTGAAATAAAAATATTTCTGATCTCATGTGTATCAGAAAAACTTTTAATGCAGTAAAACATTATGGGTGATAATGCAAGATTCCTCTGATCATGAGATTGATCGATTAAAAAGATAAATTTCCTCAGAAAACTGGACAGAAAAGGGATTGCTTGTGACAAGCTCCTCAGAACATAAATCGATAAAAACACAGATATGATAAATCATTGCTATTAATTTCAAAGATTTCAAAAAAAGCCTTGGTTTTCTTTACATTGAAAAGATAGCATTACAAGTTGCAAATTCTGCTCTTGAAAAGTAGCATTTTAGAGTTGCAAATTGGTGGTACAGAGAGAAATCAGGAACAGCTCTTTGATGGTTGTATAGAAAATATCACTATTGCTGGAGAAATCTTATTGAATCAGTGGTGCAGGTTTGTTAATTTCATATGATTAATGCTGGCTGTAACTTAATATCAGGATGAAATGAGGAACAGTACTATTTTTATAACATCAATTATCGTTCTTATTATTCTATCAAATATGACATAGGCTAGTTAATTATGCTTCACTTACACTGAAAGGAACAAATGTAGAGCTTTTCAAATGAATATTAAATTTTATAAAATTGAATGGAATTTCAAAAATATTTAGCAATGATGAAAAATCAATACAACAACGAAAGAGTGTAAATGAACAATTAGACGGATCATATCCAATACCAAATCATATGAAGCCATCACATTTCATAGAACCATTAGTTTTGGATGAGGGAGCAACTGCTCCAATACAGAGTTGGAATATTTACGCCTTCTCGAGATATTATCAGGAGAGCATTTCCAAAGAAGATATTTTATTCAGGTAATATCATAATTGATAGAAACGAAAAGAACAAAAAAGATGACAAAAGAAAAAACAAAAAAGAATTAAATTATAGAAATTTCAATTTTTTGATTTTCATCATTAAATTTCCACAAACATAAACTTCCAGAAAATTACTATTCAAGCTGCTTTTTATGAACTTCTTTTAAACTCGCTTCTTTTCTTGATTTTGATTTCGATTTCTTTATGCAATCGTATTTTATATGAGTTTTAGTTTCCGAACAAGTAATATGTCTTTTTCAAGTAGTCTTCTTGTTGCGCACAGTTGATTTGTACTATGCTTATTTATTTTTTCACTCACACATGTTTCAGGCTGTTGGAATTACCAAAGCATGGCCAACTACTAAAGTATGGCCAGCCAGTAAACCAATTTGTTAGCAGCGATATTTTAGCGAATAAAATATTTTACAAGCATGATGATAGCGAAACAACTGTTGACAACATTGGTTTAGAGGTAATGTGAAACTTTTTGATGCCTAAAAGATTGGAAATAAATAGTGTTGTGTTAAGATGATTTTTGCTCCTTTTGTTTTTTAGGAATATCCAAAAGTTAAAAGAAATCACTAAAACATTGACTTCATCCCAGTGCGAATTCGAATTTTAGGCTGTTATAACCTCGCGAAAAATAGAGTCTCCAAAATCGGTCATGATTTATAATATACCAATACGAATCAACCCTGTAAATGATGCACCCAAATTGAAACCAGGAACTGATTCGGAAACTCTATGGATAACTGGTAATTCAAAGTACGATTCTAAAAAACTTTTTGATTCGTTTTTTTTTATATGCATTATGCCACATTATGTTAACTAAAGAGCAGTTTTTATATTTTTTTTTTCATCAAATTTCATTTTTTTCTCAAATTTTTTCTTTCATTTTTTCCGTTTACCTTTTCCCAATCTCCTCTCTCTCTCTCTCTCTTTGCTCTCTTTTTGTTTTGCGCTTTAATATTTTGGTGAAATAAACGAAATAAAATGACACGCTTTATCAGTGATTTTCATTAAAAAATAAAATGATAAAACGATATAGTTATCTTCCATAACTTATAGTTATCTTCTATAACTATAAAGCCTGCAGGGCAGATTTTCTAAATAGCCCTAAAATTATCAGTGATATAAATTCTCATAGCATGAAGCAGAAATCAACGGAAAAGATGTTTACCATATATTTTCAAGGCTCACGTTAGATAGTCGAGCAGTGAATTTGTGGGATGCGGATAGCGATCCAGAAGCAGTATCTGTTTCCGTTATTGCTACTGATAAAGTGCGCTTGGAAGATTCAGGCAGAAAGGAAATTCAAAAATTCACTCAGCGGGACTTTATAAATAATGATGTAAGTTACCAGTTTTAAAATTTCTAATGAAGTGAAATGAAAAACAAGGATGAAAATTGCAGTCATCGATTTCAAAATCTATCCTGTACTAAGCTTTTTGTATATTCTCTATCTTTAGTTAAGGCAAATCGAAAATGATTAAAAAAGAGTGAAGCAACAGACATCCTTTCTTTGGCCCTTAACACTGATAGCCCTTAACACTTAACACTGAATTACTCATAATTAATTCTCTCATCATTAGAAGTTTAGATTTATTTATTTTTTATTGATATGATTATGAATCAAAAGTAAAGAATAGAATCGTATTCGATATAAAATAAGAAAATTAATTAAAGATTAAGCGCTATAGATTAAATCCCATTTTGTCCCATTTCAGGTTCATATTGTTCCTACTGGTGAAGGAACTCAGGGTATGTTGAAACTGATTGCTAGTGATGGCGAACGGAAATCTGATGAACTTCAATTGACAATCCATTTTGCTCCAATTGAGATACAGTTAAAGGCTAACACGGGTACTTTGTACAAATAAACGGTGAATGGGTAGGATGGTCAGTAAATAGTAATAAAGAAATGAGTTAGTGGCCAAACAACAAAAATAGGTCAAGAAAATTTTGTCGCTTAAATAAGGATCGAACAAACAAAGCAATGCATCGAGGAAAAATATAACAATAAATGATATTGCGGTAAGCAAAATGAGCAAGCATGAGTGGTTATTCCAGGTCTGAAAGTGTTTTATCGAACAGCAGGCATTATCACATCAGCAAATTTATCATTCGCAACAAATCGCCCTGGTATACCAATTAAGTATACAATTGTCGATCAACCAGAATATGGCGTTGTGCAATGTCGTCATGAATTTGGGCAGTTTGAAATATGTTCAACATTTAGCCAAGATGACATCGATAGTTCACGTGTACAGTATAAACATTCCAGTGTTGCTCATCCATTACTTGATACTTTCAGCTTTCAGGTATTCATCAAAGAATATAGCGAATTTATAAAATTTTCATGGAACTAAATTTAAATTTGATTTTAGAACATTCCTGAATTCTGTTTCACTTATTTACAATTTGCTCTCCAAAAATGCTCTTCTTTTTCACTCACCATTCAAGATCACATCAACTACTGAAATATAACATTTTATCTTATAATTATTTAGATTCGAATTGACACCACGACATCAATGGTACATGTCTTTCGTATAACATTCATCCCAGTTCATGTTAAGATTTTTAACCGTGTTCCATACCTATTGAACAACACCGACAATTTATCACTAAGACGAGAAAATTTGTTTGCTTGGACATTTCCTAAAAGTTTTCCAACTGATCAACTCGTTTATCATATTATTGAACCACCGAAATTTGGCACTTTATTAAGGCGGATTACGACAAATCGCAATCGACGAATTGGCGTTTCATCGAATTTCACCCAAAAGGTGTTTGCCTGTACATATATGCAAAGTTTGTACAAAAAGAACTGATCAATTCAATTGATGCTTCTTTTATACTTTTTCATTTGCTTTACGAAATTGATTTCAAATTTTCTATAAATTAAATCGATGATAACTATTTTGATTTAAATTCAAAATTTGAGTTTCGAAATTTAATGGATTTTGACTTTCTTATTTCGTACTCATTGATTTATTTATGCTAACCTTCTTGTCACAGACTCGTTTAATGTGAATACAATCCAAGGGATTATTTAAGTAACTAAATTCGAAAATTTAAAATATCAAATCATGAGACAACAATAGAAAGCATTTCATATGGTCAAAACATTCGCCAGAAATATTCGAAATTCGAATTGCTGAATCTGAAATCAGTATCAATAATCGAAACTGAACTTTATATTGCAGCACATTGATGATGGCGACATTACCTATAAGATGCATTTTGTGCAATATTCCGTTGTCAACGATTTCTTTATTTTCCGATTAATAACACCACCAGTCGTATCTGAGGAAATCCTTTTTGATATAACATTTATTCCTGGACATGGTTCTTTACAGCTTATTAATCGAACTGTTATTGTAGAAGAAGGCGGTATACAAAAGGTTAAATCTGAGATTTAAATTTACTTTCTTTCACAAATGGTTCCTAATGCTTTCACAATTTTAAAATAATTGAAAGCTATCTTTGAATGTAAATTAAATCTTATTTTTTCCTTTTTTCAAATTATAGTCTTCAGATCCAATCCATACAGAATTCAAATTGTAGTCTTTATAGAGGAGAATAGAGGAGAGAGAAGAACTTGGCTTTCGTTGAATTTCGAAAATTTCTTAAATGAATAAGGTTTTATTTTGAATTTGAAAATTCTAAATTTCAATGCAGATAACCAACGAATCATTGTCATTACGGACTCCGGACAGTAACAATTTCGTGTTTACCATCGGTAACGCACCTACCTATGGTAGTATACTGCTAAAGAGAGAAACTGGTGAAGAATTAAAGCTAGCTGATGGTGATAATTTTACTACTTCCGATGTTAACAATGGCAAGTAAGTGAATTAACTAAATAAGCTTGTAAACTCAACTTGATAGAATTAATGTTATTATAAATATAATAACGTTGAACTGTAATAAACCAAATGTTCAGTGTTTTTTACAAACATATGGATGGTGAAAACCGCGTAGATCAAATATTCCTCTTGGCTGCAAGTACTTATCAGCGTACAAGTCGAGTACCATTCTGGCTAACAATCAGGTTGATCTTGAAGAATGACAATATTCCAAGGCTAGTTAGCAGTAATATCATACAGGTATGCCATATTCACATATTCTTGAAGAGATGTGAAAGCCGTAACTCATACTATTTAATGATGAGTCATTCTTGATGCATTTCTTTTAAGCTGCCCTATAATTTGAAAGTTTAATTTCTTGGATATTCAAGTTAAACTCTCGAGAATCGCACCTGCACTTAATAGATAAATTTTTTAATTCATGAAAGTACTACTTTGTCAGGGAAGTTATAAGACATCGATACTGTATTTGATGCAAAATTAGGGGCTAAATTTCAGATAACCGATCGCGGTGATCGTACACTGTATCCATCACTGTTGTCTTGGGTGGATGATGATATTGATACCCAATCATTACAGTTTACTTTTCATGACAGTTTTCGACATGCTGCTATTTTGTCTAATTTTGCGCCTTTTGTACCGTTACATAGTTTCACTCAACGACAAATGCAACAAGGTGAAGTGATAATAAGACATCTCGGATACAATAAAAAGTTCGAAATGAAGTAAGCATTAGAATTTGTAATAGGACTGTAAAGATCATTTATAACCTGTGGAATAGAAGAATGGAAGATTTTAGCCAGTAGAATGATGTATATATTCTAGTTATACAGTATCGGATGGGATGCATGAAGTGTTGTCAGTGCTAGTAATCGTTGCATCGGAACCTTTCATAAGGATTCAAAACAGCAATATTACCGTTTCGACCAGTGATACAGCGGCTGCAGCAGCAGAGATTCTTTTACAGTTAACGAGTAACAATCTTTCCGCCATAACGAATGTTGATGCTAAAAATTCCGACATTTGGTTTAAAGTCACAACCGAAAATTGGATCTTTGTCAATAATTTTACCAAGAAAATGGTAAAAAATTTCACACAACAGGTAAATCTTTTCGGATATCTTTAAGCTCTGGAACAGCCTGGAATTTTTTAACAAAAAGAATTTATTTATTAAATAAATGAAATTTAAATAAATGCAAACAAAATGACAAAAAAAAAATGAAAAATAGTTCATTGCAATTTTTATTTTTAGGATATTAATGATGGTCTAATATTGTACCGTATCACTGTATCATCATTTGATAATAATCGAAATGAACAACTGATTGAAGCTACGGTTGCAAATCTAACAGTTATGAAAACTTTCAAGATTTTGAAAACTAAGCTGAATGCTAATGAAAGGCAGCATTTGAAAATGCGAACTTTGACCCCATTGATTGTTCCTTTCTCATCAATCTCTCAAATTGATAAAAGTATTTTGTTTGCGACAGCCTCGAATAAACAACCAAACGAAATCGTTTTTGACGTCATCAAACCGCCAGTCCACGGTTCACTAATATTGGAATCATTGAGAGGTATAGCGGCATCAAGTGTTACGAGACTTTCCATTTCTATTTACTATATGTAAATATATAATATTAAATCACATGATTTATTTAATTTTAATTACTACGTGTCCCATTTGTTTTCGTCATTGTTATACCCTTAGATTTCATAAGGAATATTTTACGATAAGTTGCTTACTCGAAGAAACTTTAGAAGAGAAGCGGAGTAGTGGTGCTAATAAAAAAGTTGTCCTTTCAGCAGTTAATAACGGACATACCGTAATGCCAACTAATTTCTTCGTTTCACGTTTTACGCAAGCGCATATTAATGCCGGACAATTACAATATTTGCATAATGGTGCATTATCAGCACGTGATTCTATTGTTTTCAATGTTTCGAATGAAAAACAAATGATTGGACCATATACATTGTTTATCAATGTTGTAGATGACAAGGTATTTTAAATTTAAAATTTCATTTGCAAATCTGTGAAAGTAATATTTTGACAGGAGAATACCAAAGTTATTATTAGTGTTGCCAAATTCCACACTGTCACTTTTAGATCGAATTATCAGTGTCAAACATGACGGTTACATCTGGATCCAACGAAACGATAAACAGCGATGTCTTACATGTAACAACTGCCAATGAAGGTGATATAGAGTTTCGGATTTTGTCGGATCCTGAAAACGGATGGTTTGTTCGTGATGCATGGAATTTAATTAATATCAGTGCTGTTAGACAATTCAGTATTGAAGAATTCAATGATCATCGAATCCATTACATAAATAATCCGAGCAGTCGAGAGGAGATAGACACTTTCACAATAGCAGCATGTAGGAGAGAAACACAACAATGTACCGAACCAAAACAGGTAACTGTTTTGGTACGGTATCATAATTTATACGGTAAGATTTTTCTCAAATTGATGCACACTATACCTTTGGTATATCTTTGCAATTAAATTAGTTTGAATTCTAAAGAATAAAAGATGATGTTGCAGGACCGGAATTGCTACGTAACGAAGTGATGACAATATGGAATACGCATAAAGCTCCGATCACTAAACAACATTTACTTTCACAGGTTCAATCTTTTTTCTATAAATATAAATTTTTGTACAAATTTTTTTCTATAAATTTGAAATATTTGATTTCAAATAGATAAAAAGTAAAAATTTTTCTTCTTTGTGATTGAATATATCTTAAGAATTGATTAATTGAATTAAGGATGATGATACTCCTACTGAACAAGTACAGTACCTTATCAATCAACCATTGAATGGATATGTTGCTCGTACAAATAATCCTTCAAAAGCTATCACAAATTTTTCTCAAGCGGAAATTAATAAATCAGAAATAATCTTTGTAAAAAATGAAGGTGTGATTTTGAAATAAATTATTAACAAAAAAAGTAAAACTATCATTGTTGTCATTTCATGATCTGTTTGAAACTATAAGTTTAAAACAAATCTTTGTTAGCTTAAGTTTTTTAATTATCTGAAGTAATTAAGATTTTTAGGTATTACAGCAGCTGGTGGGTTTTCATTTCTCGTAAGTGATGGTCTACACCAAATTGGTCCTGAATGGTTTACAGTTGAAAGCTCGAAAGGATTTAAAGTCGCAATGGAAGCAAATGGTCGTCTTGTTGTGCCACCGGGAAAATTCCCCGTTGTTATTAGATCTGATTTATTAAAAGTTCAAATCCCAGATGTATGTTTATTTAAAACATCGAAACTTGTTTATGAGCTGCTTTTAATTTAAAACTGTTGGAAAATATGTAAGGCTTCCTTGGAATTTTGGATTATACCAATGACCAGAGATAAATAGTCTCTATAAATAGACTCTTAGTGGATATCTTTAATTTTTTTAATGATTATTACAGATGGAACCAAGTAAAATTGTGTACAGGGTGACGAAAATCCCACAGTACGGAAATTTGTTGCTTTTGAGCAGACCTGTTCAGCAATTCACTCAGGACGATATCAATCAGTATCGGTTGGCCTACAAAGCAGACAGTGATTTCCTAGATGAATGGACTAAAAGAGATTCATTTCTGTTCAAAGTTTTTGTAAATGATTCAACGGATGATTCGATGGTCGATGAATACCGTTTCAAGATTTCAATTACTTATGCCGCCATACCATCACATCGTTTGCATGAATTCATTCAACTAAATAGCGTTGTTGTTTCGCATGGTAAGTTTAGAGCTTGAATGCGACGAATGAACAATAATTATATGTGACACAAACGGTCAATAACTGTGAGTGGGCAAAGTAATCGTTGTACCAATGTATACAAAAATGTATTAAGAAACTAATTAAATTATCTAAACAAAAATAAAATAAAGAAGAAAAAGTGAAATATAGGCAAGAGTGAAAGTTCAAGAGATGATATTAATGTCGTTTAGGTGGAAGTGCAGCAGTCAATAAATCTCATGTCAACTCAGATGTCATACGAAAGTATTTGCATGATGAACTTTTAGTAGATTTTTCACGGAAACCACAATATGGTCAGCTGGATATATTAAATAGTATTGTTAAGCAAACCACTCTGATCAAACTTTTTGATCTATTGACTGGCCGATCAGTGATTTATCGACATCAAAGGAAAGCATTGCTGCCGGATGAAATTTTATTTCATATCTTACCCAAGAATGACATCAATCATCGAACGAATCGTTTGCGTGTAATACTACCGGTAACAGTGATGCCACAAAAAGATCCACTCGTACAGGTTAATCAGTGGTTTTCAAAACCACTTTTTATCTTTTCACTTGTGATTTTAACGAATCATTACATGCAATTCTTGACATTCTTTCATTTTTCATTTCCAGATTGAGAAATTTCCGGATAGAATCAAACTAACTGCCGGAAACAGCTATTTTCTGTCACCGGAAGTGTTTCAGGCTGCGCATCCAGTGATCAGGCCAGCTGGTTTAGAATATCGATTACTTCAGGTAGGAGTCACAATTTTTTCAGGAATTCTGTTGTTGCTTGCATTTATTCTGTGAAGTATTTTCTATATTTGACTTAAAATTGCCAGTGGAAAATGAAGTTTAGGCAGGAAGTAATGGAGTGAAATTTTTCATGCGAGGTGGAGTGACAGAACAGTTTACGCAAGATGACATAAACAAAGGTAGGATCCGAGTTTCCCATCAGCAACAACCCAACTCCTATGACGATATTGATGTTGTTGTCTTTCAGGTTGTTTTAAAGTTTGCTAGTGTCTTCTTGTTAGTTATCTTTAGAGTATTTTTAAGGTAACTAACAAGAAGACAGTTTTCAATCTTTTATCAATTATCAATAAATTTTTTAGCAAATGACCCATCCAATGCAGTTTAATTTAAAAATTTTAAAATCAAATATAGTAGAAGACAAAATATAAAACTGAAACTAAGCAAAGTTGGGAAAAAGCTGGGCAAACTTGGAATTGATTTGAGTCTTAATTTTTCGAAATACAATTTAAACCGTACTAAACAGTCGAATAAATAAATCGTAATTCTTAGTTGTTACCATACATTAATAATTTCAATTATTATTTAAATTTTAAAAAATCTCAGATGGTAGTTTTTTGAGGAGAAAATTTGCACTTTATATGATACGCTGCATTTTTGAAATTTATTATTTTTATTTGTCTTTTAAACAATTAAAAAATTTTTTAATTGTTTAAAAAAAAAAATTATTTTGGGTTGACAGTCATATAAGAGCGCTTATTATTGATATATTATCATTATCACTGTCGTTCGAAAATCATTCCGATATCAAATATATTCAAGGAAAAACATATGTGCTTTTGAACAGGTAATGGTTCATTTTACATGCAAATAAAGTTTCGAATTCAATTTTGAGCGAATGATGAAGCAAAGCTAACAATCAATTAACAACACTAATAAACAAATCAGATGTGACAAGCAATTAATTATACGCTACTTTGTTTGAAAAAAAATACAAAATATGGAATTAAATAGATTTTAAGGAACAGTTCATTTGATAAGAAAAATATACTGTCTCAGAATCATTCATTTCAACGATTTCAAAAACACTTGCTGTGAAGAAAAAAGGAAGAATTAATTCATTAACATATGGAATGAATTTTTTCACTGTGATAATTAGTAGCAATCAGAAATTGATTGTTTTACAGAACTCATTTCGGTGCTAAGTCAGGTGGTGATCGAACTAAGATTGTGTATAGAATAACGAAGTCACCGGAAAATGGTACACTGTACTGGGTAGCGGAAGAAAAAGAAGCAAAAACATTTACGCAACGTGATATTGATGAGGAACGTGTACTTTACGCACAACTTAATATGAAAGCCTTTCAGGTTGGTGCACTTAATTAGTTTTATAATAAATAAAAGAGAGTTTTATAATAATTTATGCGATATCATATAACATTCTTGCACAGAATATTTTATATACGAAAAATAAAATTGAAATCATTTACTGAATCTTAACGAGTTTATCATTGTCCAAAGAATTTGCAATTTTCCATTTGATATTTTAACGAATTCTTTTTATTGACATTAATTCAACTTAAAATTTTTGTTAATTTAATTAATGAGTGCACGACAAGAGAATTTCAGTTGGTAGTTGATAGGACATTTCAGGATCGATTTGAATTTAAGGTTGGAAATGAATTAAATGAAACAATTCAGAGCATCTCATACGTACGTGTACTTCCTTTACTAAATCCACGAACCCTTATTGCCGATGGCAGCTCAGCAGCGCTCATTACTGAATCACATCTGAATGCTTCCATTTTGCAGGTGACGTTTTTAAAAAGAAAGAGATATGTATTCAGTATATTATATTGAGGTATTGTATTTAGGATTTTAAGCTTAAATTTGAGAACATATAGATTTTTTGGCATCTTACAGGGTTTAGCTCCATGTTTCTTCGTCACCGAATCGCCACGTTTTGGACGTTTTGTGTTAAGTGCAAATGTTGATCAGTTCGTGGAATTTTTCACTTATAACGATATCGTAAACAGTGATTTATTTTACGTACCTAACCAAACCGATATTATGATACTCGATTTTGCAGAATTAGAATTAAATGCCGATGAGATTCAACCTGCTAGATTCAGGTTTAATTTAAACCCTCAATTTAGAAATTTCATGAATTTAAAAATATTTGATTTGTACATTTTAGTGTTTATTCAACTTTTGTATCTGGTAAAGATTTGAGACATTATTTTGCAAAATTGACTTCTGGTTTTTTAAGATTTAAGTATGAACTTTAAAGTTCTTTCTAGATTTAACATCGAAATTCATCCATCTACGATAACCAAGCACATTCCTTCAACTGATAGTACTGCGAATCACTCGGTACCGCCTGACTTATCTCACTCACCCATGGATCCAATAAATGAGTTAATGAATTACTATGTATTGATCATCCTGTTTATACTTATCATTGTAACACTCACAATTTTCATCATATTCCGACGACATTCAACCCATCAAAAGCAAATGCGTTTGGCCAATGCGCAGAAAAAACGTGAATTGGACGCAAAAACAAAGGAAGATCTTGAAAAGAAGCCCGATTTACTGAGTACTACGGTATGTAGGTTGAAAATATTCAGCAACAATTCTGATTCAAATTTGTCTTTTGAGCTTGATAGCGCAATTTTAAAGTGTTATTTCATATTTTTAAATTAAGCGCTTAATTAATCACAAAAATAAATCAATTACTGTTTTCATGGTTTATTTTCATTTCAAATTTAGAAAAAATATATTTATACGAATTAAATTAAAATATTTAATTTATGAATTGAAATTGATTTACAATCCATTTATTTTGCTTTTTACACGCATCGTTAATTTAATGCTTACAACTTTCTTCACCTATACAAAAAATTCACATCGAGAATTTTAAGTTCCGCGTAATTTATCTTACTCACTGATATTTCATACGAAAAATTATCAATCAAGGAGAGAAAAGTCATTGCTGAGGCAAAATGACCACTGCTATCATTGAAAAAATAGCAGACTTGACTACGATAACATCGCGGATGACTTGAAGTATTAGAATATGAAAATTTGTTTGAATTCTTTACGAAATTTTCTAATCAGAATTAATTTACTTCATCGAAACAATTTATACAATTATTTCACATTCCATAATTTTGAAACTATATAACAGGTTTACGCTACGATTGGACGCGGTCGTCGCAATCCGTCGGAGAGATCAACCGAGCATTCGCTGCAAACATTCAATGGTTCAAAACATTATACATCATTGATTCGGACACCGAAATCTCAACAAATGCAGTTCAAATCTCTCTCCGATGATCCAGAACTAAATAAGTCTAGGCCGGATCGATATTACGTAACTAAGTTGAAAGACAATCAATATTGGGTATAACTGAACAATAATTCTCTCGTCACTTTTTTATTATATAAGGTTGTGTATTGCGCATTTATCAATAAATATTCACAATACCAAGGCGAAGGATCTTTTCGAATTTAATTCATGTGTTTGGGAAGAAGCGATTCCATAAGGCAGAAGTGATCGTATGAAAAGAAACTGCTGATCCTTCGCTTTTATTGAAATATTTATTTGAAAATAAATCTCCCATTTTGTTTTCTTCTTCATTATTCAATGCACTTTCTAGTATCATCACAAAAGCAACAATAGATTTGACAGTGATTTTGAAAACGAAGCACAGCATGAAATTGAATTTTAAGATTTAAAATTTAGAAGGACAAAAAAAATTAGCTTGGTTGTAAAACTTAAATAGAATTATCATCGGTGTTTGCAATTCTTAATTTCATTACGATAATTGCGATTTTTTTATAATGCTGCAAAAAATTTATCGTTTGATAATAAAAATTTTTAAATGAAGCTTCATATGAAGTCAGTGAAGCTATTCAAATAAGCATTGAAACTTGAATGAAATTTGAGATCCAGAAGAAATAATGGAGCAGGAAATGTTATAAAAATGTCCATAATAATTGGACGAGTCTTTGCACCAATCCTAGTAAGATTAAGAAATCATAAAAATATGATCAAAGGGACAACAGAGGTCGCAGAGGTCGGCAGTTCCGTGGGAAACTTCACATAGTACTTACACAATAGGAAATGAAAGTCTACCAGCAAGTTCAAAACGACTCATTACTTTGCAAAAACGGATTTGCATTCTCAGAATATAAATAGCATTTAGTGTTGAATTCAGCTAGGAACACATCCGGCAGAGTCATAACACGTAGTTTTCTGTAATTTAAGCTTCCATTCCATTAAGCATTTAAATAAAAGCTTTGATCTTTTGTTTGGCTCCGTTCGCTTTTATTTATTTTAGCTTTATCGCCACCGGATGCAATTCGATGAATTCAATGTCGTGTTGCCATGAAACAATTTTGAATATTCAAAACTTTGCAACAATCATCAAATGTTTTCCTTACATTGTTTGGTCAATAATATTGAGTCGGAAAATAATTAAGAGGTATTCAGATAGATCAAAACACAATCCAACTATGTAAATATGGTCATTTAATATTTCCAAGGTTGCCCAAGTTAATCAATGAGGACATATCACTAGTACATTGGCAGCAAAATAATAATTAATAGTAATAATAAGGAATAAAAATGACAATAAGATAAATAAAAATTACGAATAAGAAATAAAAATGCAGACAGCGAATAAATTAGAATTTTAAATTAATTCCCAAAGATTGACGTTAACGTGGCTAGCAATTCATTTATCAGATTTTGAAAAGCCAATCGTGGACAAGGCAATGGATCTTGAATCACGTGAAAAATGCAGAAATGATCAGTAGATCATGAAGCAATAGTTGAAATTAGTGTACACATTAACTGATTTTATTAATAGTTGTGAGAATACTGACTAAATGACAAATATGTCGTTTGTTAATAATTATTAGATGACAGGAATCATCTGTTGCTGAAATGATAAACTCATATCGGGGAAGCCGAATAAATTTGAATTATAAATTTATATTGGGATAATCATAAGATAATTTCATATAAGGCTTGGTAACAATTCTAAATATATGCTTTATCAATGATTCTAAACATTATATTTATTGATTTCAATTTACACTTGTTTGACATTTTCTTTGAAATTTTGTAGGAATTATTTACTGCAGTTGCCACGTCTGGTGAGCCCTGACCATTACAGCATTTTGATCTGATTGATTAGAATTTTTTCAGTGTCCTTGAATCTGCGATGTGTTTTAATTTGATTGGTTAAGATTGATAAATACACCAGTATATAAACTATAGAAAATCGAATAGGGACATATTTTGAGTTCATTTCAGTTTTGTGCAATATTAAATCTTGTTGCAATCTTTAATCTAGCCAATAAATTTACCTTTCGATTCGTACTTGGCTACAGTATACTAAAATCCAATCAATTCCTTCCTTAGACATAACTGTTTGTCTGCATCAGAAAAACAAAAATTTCAAAGCTGATCAAAGTTCACTTTCAAAGTTCAAAGTTTCAAAGTTTCAGAGTTCAAAGTTCATGTTAATTCGATTTATTTTGGAGAAATGTCACACACACGTCTGTCGTTTATCTATCTCATAATCTTCCAACTTCACCTCAGGAAGGAGAGCAAAGGGATATAACTGAAAATGAATGTCTGTATACATGCATACGCACAAAAAAATACGCATATACTTTTGAAAAGTTATAGAAATTTTCTATTTGACACTTATATTACGAAGAAGCCAATTAGCAAAAAATTGCAACAGCAAATGAATTCCTTTTGAAATCTTTGCTTATAAAATTTTATTTGTTATTATGTCATATACATTAGATGAAGTATAGATTCATAAAGGCCTAACAATGCAAGTGATGAAAAGTGAGAAATCTATTCCTTGAAGAATTTTTTCTTCAGAAATTCCGATTTCAAGATGAACTTTCTTCAGTGAGTTTCATAACAGAATATAATACATTCATGTGAAGAAAAATGACTTTAATAGAAATAGTTATATATCCTTTGGGGTCATGAAAATTTCACCGAGAAATGCTTCTCATACATGGACCGCCTATGTTCTCGACTGGGAAGACGCCTTGGTGGTCCTCGTGATCGCGACTTAATTGCATTCTTCAACTTGTTGAAGACTGGAGGAGCACTGAAATCGAGAGCATACTCTTCCTGAGGTGCATCCTCAATTAGCAATTGCGAATTACTGCCCTCTTCGATCGATGAAAGATCTTCTAATGATGCTACTGGCGCTATTGGTGGCAATGCTTGGATAAGTTTTTCTCTGAAAAAATAACAGATGTATTTACTATGTAATATTTTTTAAAGAAAAACAGCCACTTCCTTAAAACATTACTCATTTGAAGATTTGGCTTAGAAAAATATATGGCAAAGTATGAAGAAAAAATAATTGCTACTTTTCGCTATCC
Organism: Mansonella ozzardi; assembly: GCA_029876185.1. Taxonomy (NCBI): domain Eukaryota; kingdom Metazoa; phylum Nematoda; class Chromadorea; order Rhabditida; family Onchocercidae; genus Mansonella; species Mansonella ozzardi. The sequence goes on along the minus strand of JARVGP010000615.1, from coordinate 15,216 downwards.
AAAAATTCCAATTGTTCCACAAATAATTGCCGAGCAGTCTCGAAATGCTCATTTGATAGCTGCTTTTCCTTCTCGACTAAATCCACTGAACTGTGCTCTTCAATCAAGCGCAAATTCTCAACGATCTGGAAAAGTTTTTGCGGTCCAATCAAAATGAGAGATGTAAAACGGACAAAAGATCAGGATTTAATCCTTGACAGGAATAGATGTATTAAAAGTTAAATATATCTATCCTAATGAGAATTTAATCTTTTGTTCATTCGAATTCTGATAAGCAACTTTCAAAATATCAAAACATTATACCTTTTCACTAGCCGTTTCAAGTGAAACAATTTCAGTCAGTGTTGAGCGGAACTGTCGTAATTTTTCTTCAATTAAAGCTTGTACGCAAATAGCTTGCCGTTCAACGTCTCGCAATTGATCTTGCGCACGCAATGTTTGATTGGTACGTAGAATACACGGTGCAAAAATAAGTGCCAAATTTGAAGCACCCATTTTGTTAACTGATTCCTGAGAACAGTTTTTAGATTACTAATATTTTGATTCTCTAGTTATAACACCTTACACCTGAAATAATAAGAGGATTGTAAGTTGAGATGGTATTGAAGTCTAATGTAACCTGCTAAGAATGCACTGCTTAGTAAAATTTATTTACATTTTGAAATTTCAAAATTATCTGATCATTATTCCCTCATTTCTCCATGAACAGGAAATTTAAAAGTTACAGCGATCAGTGGTGGATTGGAAATTTAAAAAGTAATCACTAAAGCTTAAAATCCTGAAAATATTCGTAGCCGTAACAGTCAATTTAAACAACAATTACCGTTACTACAATAAACTTGCATGAAATAATGGAGGGCTGTGTTCTGTCGTAAAAAATTTTCTTATAAAGAAGCTAAGTTACAGTTTTGAATTTCATACATTAAAAATTAATTAGAAGTTTCATGTTTTTATTCCATCCTTCAAAATAAATAAGGAAATCAAATTAAATTAAATTATGAAAAAATCATTTAAAAAGTTAGTTGCCGAGTAATTAATATTTAATTACCTGATTGGAAATACGTGCCAAATGATACAACAATCGATCCAAAAGAGTTTTGTTATATTTTGGTAGTAATTCTACTATTACACTCAAACATTTTATTCGTTCAGCACTTTCTTGCACCTCTATAATCAATAAATTTTTAAATTATGAAATTTTAAAATAATAACAGGTTAAACTGTCATTGCTGGGATAGTTAGATCAACAGAATAGATTTCACCTGAGGTATTCAAAAAATTCTCGTAGAGATCGTACGTCATAAGAGGTTCCGGAAGCTCACGGAAAAACGATTTTACTAAAGCTGTCATGACATGGATTGCAACGTCATCAAACGATAATGTTTCAAATTCTGAAAAATCTATTTCCTTAAAATTTTTACCTCAGGGATTTATTTATTAAGTAATTTCATTGTTCTCATCTCAACATACTTGAATTAATTGTTAGCTATGATGATAGCTTTTAGCAGTCATTTTAAATTGGTTAAGCGTGAAGAACGAAAAACTGCAAGTATTGAATTTCAATTTATAACTTTAATTATAATACTTCCTTTTGATGCTCCGTAAAACTTTTATAAACATAATCAGGAATATCCTACCTGCATTTTCAATTTCCCGACGTGCGCTGCGTATTTGTCCAATTGCTGCACTTTTCCTATAAAGTCCTTCAGTGAAAAGAGCCCTAAGTTCAATAGCCATAAATAGTTTATCAATAACAATTGGAACATTTTCTGGATCATCCACAAGACTGCTTAAATTAACACCGAAAAATCGCCCGCCGGAATGCAAATTCTGAAACTTATATTAAGCAATGGAAATGCAAATAGAAAATATTTCCAAGTACTTCTTAAGTATTTCCAATATTATCTTGTCTATTCATTCTGGCCGACCCTAATTTTTGTGGCCTTGAATTCTTCCGATATTCGATGACAGTAATCATTATTTAGGGATATTTGAATTAATATTTTTGAATAAATCGGAATACATATGGAGAGAAAATTGGAGAAATCATTAAATGCAGGTTTAAATGAGAGATTAGAAAAGATTAGAAACGTTCACAATTATGGGAATTTTGAGAAAGAAGTACAGAAGATAAAAGTTGAAAGGACGAAATGGATAATTCCTAAGACATAGGCCAATTCAACTTTTGTTCATTTTTAAGACTAATATTTAGGATAACTCTAACTTACTGATCCATCCCTTCCATCTAAGAATCAATCGAAAGCATTTAATTGCTTAATTTTGGCCATTTTCCCTACATATTTCGTTCTCTTTGCGCTTCTTAAACGCTTCACAATTAAAAATTTTTAAAGCAGAAATGAAAATTAAATTACTCCTTGCTGCAGTGATTGAGTACAAGTTGTTGTGATCTTTGTATGACATTTCTTGTGACAGCTTATACGACATGCTTTACAAATAAAAATTTTCTCAGCATGCCACATGAACATGTCGCATACTTCACAATATGTCGGCATGTGAACGTATTCTAATTTGAATCGATGACCATTATATACCTGAAATTAACGGTTTAGCTATTGTTTTTTTTAAAATTATATGCATTGCAGGCATATAATTTTTCTACTTTATAAATGGAAAATAAAAACTTGAAATATTAGTATTTTGTGTAAATGAAATTAACAATATAACAACAATAAGCCCACCACTGTTGCATCCGATTTCCTGCGTTTTTTGCAAACATTCTGAAATGAAAGATTAAATTAGTGATCAGATGAAAAAGAATCCATTTGTTGCATATTAAACAAGTAAACATTAAAAAATATTTTAGTGAAACCATGATTACTGAATAATCGGGATAGGTATCCGGTATATATATCTTCTTGAACTCTTTTGGAAAAGCTTTGTGATGTTAAATGTCAAATTTATAGAACATTTCTTATTCGTTAGCTTTTCAAGTTTTAAGTTTCAAGTTTTTCAAGTTCAAGTTAAACGAAGTGAATTGTTATTTATGTGAAAATCAGTAATTCAGATCAGGTTCATTTTGAGTTTGTTCAAGCAAATCTGATTTATGCAGCAGAAAACAAAAATAGAAAATAAGCCATAATTAGTTTATACAAGCTATATTTCACCTATTCTTCTCAGATATGTGATTTCTAAATTTGATCGTTCCACAATCCTTGTCTGCTATGCTATATCATGCAATGAGATGTTATTCAGGTCATTCGGTGAGATTTTATTCAATAAAATTAACTGATTTAGCATGCATGTTCAAAGATCTCCTCGAAGTAGCTTGTACGGAAATTCCCGCTTCAAGAAATTCTGAAAAGAGTTATGGACGAGTAAATCGATCGAGCAGTATGTTCTAAAATATCCCTCAGGATGCTGCAATGTTTTTATGACAGATCAAAGTATTAATTTTAAACTAAACAAAAAAAAAAAAAAAAAACAGCACAAGAGTGAGTATTAATCAGCACAAAAGTGAGTATTAATCGAATTAGACTTGAGGTAGCACGACAATGATAACATTGAAATCTCGAAGTTAATATGTCATTACCTCAAGGACGTTCGATTTTTTGCTTGATTTCTTATTTTTTGTTTGCTCATGCAGGAATTCGTTTAAAAATCCACGAAAAGCGTTTAAACCAAGTGTAGTGGGGAATGTCACCTGCAAGATATGTCACGCTGAATGGATCCATAAACAGGTTTGTAAGGTGAAGAGAAGAAAAACAAAACTTGTCCACCTAATTCACCGGATGTTTCGCTCAAAAGATCGCAATCTTTTCTCAACTTTTTAAATTCTAGAAGTTAATCATTGCTGATATTTCGTAAACAAAAAAAAAAAGAAATAGCAATGGCAACAGAAGCCATTCAATAGAATACCAAGATTATTATGGTTTGTCATACGTTTTTTTGAATTGTTTGTTACAGTTCCGAAATTTTACTATTTCGAAATCCGTGATATATACAATGTATTATTATATACCTGCTCTTGTGCCGAAACTTTAGTCAATGAACCTTCGAAAATAGTGATAAGATCGTGATACTTCAGCACTGTTTTCGTTTCCTAAAAAGATCGATGATAACGGCATCCGATACCATAAAGAGGATACCTTTCTTCGTGAATGTAAATGTTCTTGCTTCTAAGTGAACATTAAGTTATGTAATGGTAGAGATGAACAGGAAATAATCTCCCTACTACCAATTTTTACAAATTGTTTGATCCGAAGATCTAAATTAAATTTTAATTTAATCTTTTAAATTTAACCCCTAACTTTTGAAATGATTCCCATGCTGAATTTTAGCGCTACTGTGATTTTGCTTACTTGTTCGTTCAAAATTTCTTATTATCTCCAAAAATGCCGCTCATTCCCTGAGGCAATTGCATTGGAGAGCATTAATGTATTAAAGTCGATATTGCAGTATATTTAAGAAATCTTGTCGTACTTCAGACTAGTCAATTTATTTTGTCCGGTCGTAAGCAAATGAAATAAGCAATGAAATTTGCAATCAGAATAAATCTCCCAGTAATATGCAAAAGGTGAAAGTTACTGAAATCAGAATAAAAATGAAATAACTTTTGGAACAGCATAATGAAACCTACCCTGAATACCGCTTGATAGCCAATAATTTCCATATGGAATTCCTTGAATGCTTTCTTGAAAATTGCATCAATTTGTGTATTTCTCTTTTTCTTGTTATTGTCCAGTTTTACTAATTTTTTGAAAAGGAATATGTTAAATTGCTTTAGGTCATTGTCACTTTCAATAATCATGTCACTGGGGTCAGTCTGAAAGTATTTTAATAAAATCAGGAAATGATCCTGAAATTTCCAAAGTTAACATTTTTCAGCATTTCATTTCATTTCTTGCTCGTAAATCCATTTCCTCCTTTTTTTAGTCATATTCTTGCCAGGCAGGAACTGGTCCCATGACTTAGCTATGATTCCTACATATTACGGAACTTTCAATTTCTGTGATCTAAGCAATTTAGTTCATTTGCTTTCCACTTTTGTTATTTGCAAATTTTGAGAAAAAATCGCAAGTTTATATATTTCATGTCAGCCATGAAATTTATATGGTAGACAAGTTGCTTTGATTGATCTTACTTGTTGTTTAGTCTTGTGAAGATTAAAAGATTTGACTGGATGAAGGATCAGTGGTGCAAATGACTGCTTCGGTGACCAAGGTGACCTGAAAGTAAGTGAAAATTCATGTGAAATATGGATGATCTTTCAAATTTGTTAATGCGCAATAAAATAAATCACGTGAGCTGCCCGCTAGTCTCTAAACGACGACATGTTAAAAATGCTCTGAAGTAAGCGGTCCGGATCCTCCAACTATGCTATCCAGCGTTCCTTCCGTTATATTTCCCATATTATTCTACCGCTGGATAAATTCGTACTGTCCAGGGTTTGTCTCATGCTACTATCTATCCTATGCTGAACAAGGTCTGAGTTTGTCATGTCTTATTTCTTCCATTGTGCTACGCTGGACAAGTTCAGATATTAAAGAAGGAATTAAACAAAAAAATATGTCAATTTTAAAAGTTTGAAAACTTCGCCTGACTCCTTTTTCGGCGACGTATTATCTGGGCGAAATGAATGAGTAATTGCTTGACAAGGAATATTCGATGCGAACGAAGAACACTCCTTGTGGAATGATAGTTTACATCCTGGAATGAACACTTAAACTTGCCTTGTTGTTTGAGTCCAATCGATAAAATAGTTTATTTTAACTTAAATTTGAAACAATTAAAATTCCAAAACTGACTGAGTTTTAACTTGAAAACGTTCAGTTCAAATTATTCAAAGGTAAGGAGAATTTGAATTTATTCAAAAAAATATTTAAAATAAATTATCTGAGAACTTGCATTTCATAATTGAAGTACAGAAACATTTTGGTTGAAATTTGCTCATAAAATGTTTGCTATTTGTAGATAATTCATTCATCATTACTAAAATATAGCGAAAAAATTAAAGGCAATAGAAATAATTACCTGTGCATTTATGCCCTTTTATCAATATACCTGTGAAATTCTTATTACACAACGCACAAATTTCATTTCGATGCAATCGACTTAGTTTTAAATTATGTTTCGTTGGCGCCAGTGCTATTGGCGCTGATTCTTTAGTTGGTTCGACCAATGCCGTGCTGTAAGATAAGAAGTAACAATGAAAAAATTAGAAAGCTATAACTTATCAATTGGTAAAATTAGACAAAAAAAAAAATAAGACAACAGAATCGAAGCTAACCGTTTTTGCAGTAAACCAGTCGTCAAATGCCAAATAGCTTGCATCTAATCTACTACCCCATTATTTGGCATTCGGTGATAAGTGCCAAACAGATATAATTAAACAGTAGTGAACCAAAATTTTAATGATAAAAAAAAAGAATCTTTTGGATCAAAAAAATATTACTGAAAAATGATGCAAAATACTACACCTTGCAGTGCTTTCAGCATCGCTTAGGGTACTGTAACTACGTCGCGACAAAAATGCTTTCAGATGCCTTTTCGCTCTTATGAAATTCATTCTCTTGCTTTTGCTCTTGCTTTCAGGACTCTGAAACATCATTATTAATAACGAAACGAAAGAAATTACGGTCCTTAATTCATATTATATGTCATTATGGTAGCATGTATCAACCGTCGTATGCCATATACCATATGACAATGAAGCAAAATTGAACAATTTTCGCCGGCTGGTTGTTAAAAGAGGCATTTTTTCAAACTATGACATCAGTGAAAACATCAATTCTAATCTATCAAGCAGATCATTATATCCAATCAAAAATGAGTTTATATAGACATACAAATTTAATTCTGACAAGATATATTACTTCAAACAGAAACAACATACAAGAAGCGGCAATTTAAAGTGTTATCTGTAGATAGATGCACATACCGGAGGAAAGTGTATTACTCAGTAATTGTGGAAATACTGTGCAATTTATTGCTTACCGAAGGTATAATATGCTCAGAAATTGAAATTCCATCAGTTTCTGTACTTGCAGCTCTTCGGAACATTTTCATCTGCAAAAGCACTTTGAAATTTGAATGAAATCAAATTTTTTAAACTCAATTTTGATACTTTCCAGACGATTCAACTATAAACATAAGAACTATAATTAAAAAGCAAAAATGTGAGCTGTTCAAATGACACTCAGTTTTTGGCAATTTTCTGCGAATTTTTTCGTCAATAAAAAAGACAACAGAAAATCTTTGTTATTGTACTGAATATAAAGGTACAAAAATGACAAATGAGAATTATCGAAGACATTTCTAAATGTCTCAGTTCAACTCTTGAAAGTCGCTTCTAAAAAATTGTTTCTAAATTGTTTCTTCTAAAATTGTTTCTATCTGTTAATTCTCAAAGATTCTCGATTGTAAGATTAGAGAAACCTTTTTGGTTGTACCAGTTGATGCTGAACTTATCCGCCTTTTGAAAATTGCTGAATCTCGTGATGTGCTGGAAAATGAACAGTTGAAGAATTTGACAACCTCGACAAAAAGCTTCCCAATACTACAGAAGGAAAAGAAATTTACGATTAAACATTTTTTCAGCGTAATACACGCATATGACTTGCTAATGACGGGACACGACGAAATTATTAACTGGATGTATCTGCATGATATTAGCAATTAAATCTAAGACCTAAAAGGTCGAAGGGCAACCTGTTGTTTTATGATGGAAAGTTTATAATATTTTGATAGTAGAAAGAGAGAACAATAAAGTGAGGCAAAGTCAAAGTGAGTGAGTTGAAAAGAATTTGATATAAATACTACTTGGAAAGGAAGAGATCAGTTTGTCAACTTACTCGATAAGTTTCAATTTCTTGTTCTCCAATATAAATGTTGCGTCCAGATCCATGTCCAGATGAGTACTGAAATAAATATGACAATCCATTATTCTCACTAATTTACCATTATTTGACCCTAATTTAAAGTTAAAGTTCATTATTGTATAATGCATTCACTGTAGGTCTAGGAATGATGTTTCTTGCTTATATATATATGGAATGAAATGGAAATACTTCTCGTTGAAGAAAATAAAAATGAAGGCACCTATCAAATTGAAGCGAACTTCGAGCACTTGCACCATCTTCTTCCTCATCCAGAATACTGACACTTGTTGATGCTATCGAGAGTCCTTCATCATCCTCATCCGAACCTGCAAATTGTGCCAGGGATTCGGGATCGTTCAGATTGAACGATGCTAATTCCGTTTTTCGCACAACCTTTGTTATTGTGAAATTTGGTGGATGTTTCTTCGGGTCATTTTCCTTTTTCATTTCTTCATATCTAAATTCAATCATTAGCCATTTTAATTTCAAAATTGCATATACATCTCAAATTGTTAAAATGCTACGCTAAATAGTATTTTCGAAATTCATTTCAAAATATAGCAAAATTTAATTAAAAATTTAAAACTAGATCTACGGAAAATAATAAAAGTAAAATGAACGAAGCAATTAGAGGAAAAAATATTACCGTCTCCTAGTATACGCGCCACGACAATAAGCTTGTATAGCGACAATAGCGCGTCGAATTTGCCGATATTTCCGCTCGGCCTTGAAACGCTTCCAGTTTCGCTGAATCACTATAGCTGCAATGTACACTTCATGCAAACGATTTCTTACAATCATCCCGCGGATTGCTGCCTGAAAAATCCTTGTAGCATTATTCTGACATATTGAAATTAATTTGATTAATTAATATTAGTCAATCAAACCGAATGGTCAAAAGCTTTTAAAAACAGAGAGTTTTTCACAACAAGTAGATCGATAAATATGTCATCAGGATTGATGATTTAAAGTATGATTCGACTCTAGTAAATAGGTTAAGTAGCTTGAAAAGAGTAATGAAATTATAATTAAATAATTTTAAAGAAAATTAAGGGAGAAATGTCAAAAATTGAAGTGTCAAAGACACTCTCAGGAAAAAGCGAAACTGAATTCCATTACAATGATGATAAAATTGGATTTTTATTATTCTTTTCTTTTAATTACATTTTAAAGTAGGCATGCCTGAATTGCAATCACAGTGTGGCGTAATTTTATATATTTGCGCCTTGTCATCAGAGCTTGAATGTACCTCTGTAGTGTTTCGATATGCTTCGTAATTATCCGATGAAGATGATCATCCAAAATCAACTTCTCAGCATCACGCATAAATATCTGAAGAACAAAAGATAGTTTTTAATGCTACTTTTGCATATGCTTCATTAGCATCGTTCCAATTTCCAAAATATTAAATATCGTTTAGAACTGAAGTCTAGCTGTGATAATTTCAATTTTAAATGATTAAAATGAAAAGCACAGAAATGCTTACTTTGGTAATCCCAAACTGCACCTCACTGTAATCAATCAATGTGTGCTGCATAATAAACTCCTTAACATCTTCCTTAGTACTTTCACAGCCTTTCGGTAAAAGGACTCGATATTGCTTGATGAAATCCTTTAAAAAATTTAACGAAAATTCTTTATATTTTTTTGTTTTTGCAAATAACAAATCACAATTAAAAATTGAAATTAAAAAAATGCAACAGTGCTTGCTAACCTCATATTCGATACGAACGCTATAACCAGCTCGACGTATTCGTACTGTTTCCAGCATACCTGTGTAACGTAACTGTCGTAAAATAATATTGTCATCGAAATGGTTCGGAATCTGTAAATCATCAATTTCTATTCATCTACCGTTCCCTTGTAATTACTATTTATTTCAAAAAATTAATTTAAAATAGTAAAAGAATCAAATTAATAATTGGTATGTATTTCAGCAATAGCACTGGATTAGTACAATCAAAACTTTACAGGAAAATATCACTTTGGCTCTATAAAAATCTTTCAGATAGGATGAAAAAATTTTTTGCACAAATTCGATTATCATCAAGTTTCTTAATAAAATTTCTTCAGAAGTTCATTCAGCTTACAATTAATATTATATCAGGACTTATCAAGGAAGTTTCTCAATGAAATGCTACCTTTAGGGATACGGATAGACACAATTAAAACATTCCAGGGAAATATCACTCTGAATCATATCATATATTAATGGTTGGTCAGTAATGAGTGCAATGTTTAATTCCAGCAAAATATAGAACTGCTGCGCCAAACTAAATCTTTCTGATCAGTTATCTGATAGAAAAAAGGATGAAATGACTGAAATTGCTAGAAGAATAACGACAACCTTTTCGTTGTTAGATTTGATACATCTGATGAAATATGGTGTTGCTTGTGACAACGTTTTCATCAATCGCGACAAAGAATGCTGGAATTGTTTGCCAACGGAAGACGGTTTTCCGGTGATACTTTTCTTTTCAGAAAAAGCTTTCACTACCTAGAAAATAAAGTGTAAGTTGAGGAAAAAAGAAGAGAAAACTTAGTTCATTTGTTGATAGACTCTTGCTACTTACGAATAAAAACTTAAGAAGTTTGCTTCAAATAAAGCCAAGAATATCATTGATCAAGATCCACCTGTAGGCTTTTCAGAGCGCTGTGACAATCTTCCACTTCAACGTTTGGTTGCTTTCTAGCGTGGCTAACAATCGTGGTGAAAAATGATGTATCGCAGAAAGATGGTAGCACTTCCCGGCTTATTTCACCGCGTAGGAAAGCATTTAGATGCGTATCCGAACTAACCCCAGGCAATACCGCTTTATTATCACGTAGTAAGACAGGCTGTTCCACATTTTCTAGAATTTAGTCTAATTTTATATTAATTTCAAAAATTCTCTAAAAAACTTTTTTTAACTTTCGAATTATTTACGACCAGTTTGAATGCAATGAGAAAAATTCAAGATTTATATAATTTACCAATTAATTACTTAAGAAGAATTTTCATATCAAATCTAGATACCTCTCTTTACCGCCAGTTTTCCAAACTGCCCGAAAGCGTTTACTGCTCGTAAAGTTGCCCGCAGTACACCCCACTGAAAAACCGCAACTGGATCATTCCCAACTAACCTTCGAACAAATGCACTTTTGCTCTTCTTGATCGCCATTAGTACTTCTTGTCGCATCAAATCCTTGTTTTTTTCACGAAAACCCTAAAAATATCTGGAAAATCCTGGTATAATACGAGATTCAAAGTAAATTCATTCATTTGATTGCATTCTTTGCATTGCTAGAATTATTTTATACTGAAGAACATTCTAAACTCAAATATTGATTTTATGGCCAGATGACATTCCTCAGATATATTTATGTTTGGATTAATGGAATGAACTGACCATTCTTTCTTTCAAATTATTAACCTTAATCTGATATTTCACTTTTCCCGCATAATGAGCAACAATGAAGGCTGATTCGCGCTTCTGAGGTGTTTCATAGTATTCGTTGTTTTTGAGGAATTGATTGAGCTTATCCAGCATTGATTCATCTGTTCCATTGTTGATGTTACTTTCCTCATCAATCAACCGCAATATGCCATATGGTTTACTCTGCAAATAAAACAACAAGAATAACATTTGCAGCAATTTCTTCCTACTTCCTTCATTCCTTTCTTCCTTCACTTCTCATAAACTGGAATCATCAGCAATACGTTTGATCTATTTACTTTTTTTCACGTTACACAATCCACGTTGCTATAATTGTTGTGAGTGACCTTTAAACATTAAACATTTGTAATTTAAAATGAAATTTGATAAAGTAAAATTAACTTGAAACAATTGAACACATTCGGTATTATCGGTGTATTCAATATTCGTCCAAGTAATCCCTTCTTTCAAATATTCTTCCTATCAAAAGAAACACGTCGGAAAGCATTAATGAATGACAGCAATCACTGTACCATTTTTTTTCAATGGCAATACAAAAGTAAAATACCAATTAATTAATTAATTAATATACAATTAATTAATTTATATACAATTAATTAAATATCTCTTTCCTACTTTGATATATCTTTCCTGATTTCTTTTTATATTTTCAAGTTGGACATAATTTATACTTGCTCAAATTGGAAGATATGTTGATTGAAGTAAGCTTGCAGATGCTCATTTGCATAATTGATACAAAGCTGCTCGAATGAGTTCCACTTTCCGCCGACATCTTCAAATCCAAAGATATCCAGAATGCCTAAAATAGTCAATACCTTTCGTGTATTTTCTGTTAGCGCATTTCTAATAAAATTGATTCTACTTGAGGAAAAAGCCAATCAGGTGACAAACTTGAAGTATTTCAAGTTTATGACGAAATAAACAGAAAGGTGGAAATTCTTCCTGATTTCATAATTATCCTACTGCAAAATAAATTACTATGTTTCGTAAGACATTAAAACTGATAAAAATATATAGAACTTCAATATATTCAAAATAAATCACCTCAACCAACAATTATAGGAACAAATTTCGTTACAGCGATTGGAAATTCGATTGAAACTTTAAAATTCAGAAAATCAGAAATGAATGCAAAAACCAAGAAGGATTTCAATTCAACAAAATTCAGGATCAAATTTTGAAATTTAAATTCAAATTGAACTTAAATACCAATATAATATCCCATCTTTGACGTAAGTCGTTCTTTTTTCAGCAACGCTTGATTTATGCGCAATACTATCCAGTGAAATAAGGCATTATACAAACATTTCGCCATGGCATCACGTGTATCTTTTGCCTTAATTTCATCTATTTTACGACTAACTTATTACGAGGATACATGATCCCTTTGGCATCAGGGAATTAATAAAAAAGTTAACGTCATTTAAAATTTGTTTACTATTGCCAGACCATTAACTATAAATTGATGCAACGTTTATGCGCTGCATCAGTATCCTACAATTGTCGTTATCCATGTAGTTTGGAAAGCAGGAATCTATTTCCGGAAGAAAAAATTATGGTCGTATAGCAAATCTTTAATTTGTTTTGACAAAAAAGAATTTCATAAAAATTTTTCCGAGCAAAATGGTTTTTGAAATAAGACATGCAGAATGGTTTCTGATACCCAACATACATGTCAACAATGTATCAATGCCTTATTGCCTATCAGTTCAACATTCACTGATATTGCAAGTCGTCTACTTACTTATCCTATTATTTAACTTATGAAAGTTTGCTCAAAAATATTGAACTTACTTCGCTAACATTATATTGTGAAATGACGACATCATTTTTCATCACTGTCCGACGCATTGTTAAAGCTTGTTGTAGATTAGATGCTTTGATGTGCAACAATGTTGAAATTAAACTTAATACCTCTTCGTTGCCAATAGAGACACTTTCATCACTGTGATAACCACTTCTCTAAATGACAGTCATTGATAAAGAGATTTTCAAAATTACAGAGACAAAAAATGAATAAATATTTGTACTCTTCTTACCCTGACATACTGTATATTTCCAAGAAGTAATACAGCCGAAATAACAGCAAACATGTTTTGTTGGGATTGTTGTGAAAATCCGACAGCATTCATGGCATGTTTAAGGCTTTGATATTCGTAAGATTCATTTACTCCTTCTGTTGCGTAAAAATTATTCTAAAAAAGCCAACTTTTTGTTAATTTTGGACAGTAATGAATGGATTTCCAAAAACATCGCATAAATTAATCGGAAATCAAATTTTCCATAACTTTTTTTTGATTTAATTTTTTAGAATTTGAAATTTTAATGAAGAAAGGAAGAAAAGAATGAAGGAAAAGATATTATAGGCTTCCAGAGGCTTAACTAATATTGGAGATGAGATAGGGATTCAACGAGTTCAACACTTATTATAAGACTTTCAATCATCTTGAGAAAAAAAATTTAAAAAAAAAAATTAAAAAAATTGTCTTATAACGATCTACCAACTTATATTCTCAATTTAGCGTTCCATTCCTTCCTTTTTTTTTTCGTGCCTGTTTTTTTGCAAATTTATACATGAGAATTTCCCAGTGTACGTCATATATGTCACACGGCAAGAATGTCAACGGACATGGGCCACATGTTATTTTATGTCTTTTAAAATATTGGGAGAATAAAAGGAAAATTCTACTCAATAATTTCGTCGGTCATTTTACTTTGAAAACTACAACCAAAATCCTTGCCATTCACATACGGTAATAAAGCGCTTAAACAGGAAAGTATGATTTGATATAAGTTCTTTATTTGATCTTTCAAATCTATTTGGTGTTAATTTTGGAAATTTTTAATGTGATACATTTCCTGTGATACATTTTTTAATGTGATATTTTAATGTGATACATTTTCTTTGTAGATCAAAGCAAACCACCTCTGTTAGATCATTCTTCAGATTATCATGTCAGATCATCATTCGCTCTTTATCAGAATATAAAACTAACAAAGATTATTATTTTCGAATATTTAAAAAAGTGCCCAAATAAGAACCGGAATACAGAGGAACAACAAAGACTATTGTAAATGTTTCATTGAAAATACACTTTGATACAATTATCCATTAAAAAGTGGCAATGACCATTCCTATTTACCTGATTGAGGTAGGTGTAATCGGTTGACTGCATTAAGTAGTGTCTTTTTCGCTCCTCTTCTGATGCGCCATTTAATAAATAATAAAAAACGTGATAGTTCCTGAGAAATATAAACTCAATTGTTTTAAATTCAAATCTATACAAATGAAAATTTATCTTTTACGAGGAATTGTACTCAAAAAAAAAAAAAAAAATGGTAATTTATCGCAATTATAATTTGGGATTTATCTAATTAGCTTATGCCAAAAGAACAGAAAGAAATGTTGCTGATGAAAATTTAAGAAAGCAAAATTTACCTTTCACCAACAGCTTGTGAAATAATTCGCGACTTCTCTAACAAGTAAATCTCAACATTTGCTCTGAAAAAAAATTAAATTAATGAATTTTCATTAGAAATGATATAGACTATCTGCATGGCAATTTGACTTTTGAAATACACGAATTGATACATTGAGATCGCACGATTTAAACCAGCAATACTGTATTATGTTTTCTCAAAAGTTCAGACATATGTATGTAAATTTTTTATTTACTCATAACACTAACTCAGTGTTCCGGCCTTCTAGCAGAGACAGGCCACAGTCAAATAGTTTTTATTACAATATTTGGCTTTTTACAAAAATAAATTTGAACATACCCCGAGACGACACCATTTTCTCGATAATTCACACGGATAAATTTCCCAAATCTGCTGCTGTTATTATTTTGCACCGTTACTGCATTTCCAAATGCCTCAAATGTTCGTTTTTTTTTTTTTTTTTTTTTTTTTAAATGTTAACTAAAGTTTGAATTAAAGAA
>JARVGP010000614.1:18799-35660 GCA_029876185.1 Mansonella ozzardi | reverse complement strand
GAATGTGTTGCACTGTTTGAGATTTATCAATGAAATCAGCATGAAATCGTGATTCGATTTTTCTACACTTAGCTCTGTGTTTACCCATAGCGAATTTCTCGGTTATTTCGATTTTAATGCATATAATTTACTGAAAGTTTTTTCCAGCGATAAATGTAAAATTAACTTAAATATGTAAATCTGGCAGTCTAACACTTTTTTATAGTTTAGCATGTCATATTTCATATTGTTTACAAAAAATAAGCCTGACTTCACTGCTTATTATGCTTGTTTGATGTTATGCATTTGGTGTTCGTCCAATCTGAACTATGACTTGAGATCAAAATTGCAATCGCAGTACATTTCAGTTATTTCTAATGCCTTTCTTCTTTTTTCTTGTAGCAATGTTTTGTCGTGTTCACCAAATCGGTATATTTAATTCTGTTAAAATTTACATGTTTTTTATTTACATTTACATGTGTAAATGCTATTAAATGCTATCATCACACATAATCTTCTATTATTTCATCAAAACGCTTAAATTCAATTTTCAACCCACAAATAATAGCAAATTTCAAAGAAGCTATGCAATAATTCTTCCATATTAAATATCACTAAGCAATTATTAAGATTTCAGAAATGCTAAAGATTAAGCCATTTCCCTATTCATCAAAGATCAAATTGTATGTACATTTGTTTGTTTTGAATAAAATTAAAAAATCTAAACGCTAAGGCTATCTTTCTAAGCAACATAATTTGCAATGTATTTTCAGTTGCATTTCGAGATAGTTCTTTCTCATTTTGAATTATATTCAGGTATCACTTTAATTGTAGCGTTATAATTTAATTGCATTTTATAAATAACTGAATAAATCAGCGACATTTCTCAAGAAATTCAAAAAAAAGTAAAATGAGAATTTCAGGATGGTAAGCTAATATGTAATTGAGTTCCTTTCACTGTACACAATTCATTCGATCCGACAGACAATAAAGGTTATAATATTTATTTTAAATGTTTCTGTATCGGGATCAATTATATGCCTTAAGTACTGACTGATGAAAAAATGTTTACTCAATTAAACTAATAAAAGTAAGCTTTGAGATGAATTAAAATAAGTACGTTACTTCAATGAATTGCCAACAGCCAATTTCGTTTGCGCAAAATCCTGAATTTTTCAATTCCTTCTGAAATTTTATTGGTCAATTTTTTATAGTGATTTAAATTTGAAATAAATTTTGACTTTTTTTAAAATTTGCCGGAAAAGCCATATTTTGATTCTTTTGTCGGAGAATAGATTTGTTCCTGGTTTTGAATATTATATTCGCATAAGAAAAGGACATGTACCATGCAATAAATTAATAAGCAGTAATAAAAATGAGTTATGCAATGAACAAGCAGTACGATCGATGTACTAAGAAATCTCTGTAGTTGTTTTTGGTGACAGCAGAGCGTTGCTTTTCACAATGAGAAGTTGTTCCTCGTTGAAATGTTCCGCGAAGATATCGAAGGCAGCGAAAGTAGGAAGTTGTAGTTTATACAGCTGGAAGAAAGTATAATGAACAAGGACATTGTTTAATGTGCATACTGGATTGTCTGCGGGAATTTTCCCGTATATATCAAGATTGCCTTAATAAATTACTCAGTGTAATCATGGAGGTTAAGCTGTCTCTCTTGGAATTGTCAAACACTTTTCTTGTATATTTTGTGATTTCACTGTCATTTTTAGCTTGTATTTTCTTCATCGCTTTAATTTTACTTACAAAATTTCATCATTCTCTCTGGTAATTTTAATTTCGGTAATCTAACAATGTTGCTAGAATTGAATATTATCATTTTTGTTATGACTCTCTAATGATAAACAAATCTGAAGTGGCTGACAAGATTGGAAATTTATGAATTTAATATCATTTGCTAAATGTCACAACTTACCCAAGGATTAAGTAAGATAACAACAACTTATAACGATAACTTTGAAGTTTACTTTAGAATTCAAAACTGGCACATTAAATTTTCGAAGCTTATTTCGATATTTGAAATGCGAAATGAGTGCGAATGTGATGACTGCAGACGTGAGTGTGATAATGCATCGGTTTTTAGCAGCTTTACACCTTTTGTTATTCTTTTTCACCTGTTAGCACCCGGTTCATTGTAACTTATTTGAGCTTTTCAATAAGGAATTTATTAATCTGCTTGACTTTGCCTATAAAAATTTTATTAAGTCCCGAAATTTTAAAATTCTCTCAATATCCATATCAACTAAATGATGTGAAATCGCTACTATCAGCTATTAAGCAATTGGCAAATGTATGAAGAGCCCTCTACATCGTACTACTTTCAAATCGATACATTTCAGGGATCTCTACATCATTTTGTCGCAGAATTTAAATTTTTTTAAATCGAAACTATGGTTAATCATTAAACATTTGATGTTTAAAGTATTTTTTTTCTATCTGAAATATCATATTTGTATGGCATTAAATCTTTCAAATTAGAACATTCATTTTGTTGTAATTGTTCTCTCGACTATAATTTATCCACCGCTTTTCTTTACTTCTTCAAACTTCAATCATTACCATTTAGTTTCTTTAGAAGTTTTACCTATAAATTTATAAATCAAAAATCTCAGATTCGTCGTAATGACTAATTTTTAGACTAATTCTAAAAATAAGCTCGAAAATTGTAACTTAGATCACATGTAGGAAGATTATCGTTTAATAGGATTTACCGAGAAGCTATGAAATAAATTTTTTTTATAAAAGTAAACGATTACAGTAAATCACTAAACTAATTTATAGGTAATTCGCAAATATCTCATCCTATAACAAACTTTTGAGCGCGTTATATTCATGGGGCATGTCATTTTGATGTCAAAAATAGGGAAAAACAAACAAATGTTATGCAAACATTTTGATCTTTTTTTACATTCCTACATATTGCTTTTTTCCTTCAAAATTCTCTTCTGAAAATTTTTGACAAATATTCCTTACAGACTTTTCAACAACTTTTGCCAAGGAAAAGTACAACAATTTTTTTTGCTTACGCAAATGGCTCAAAGTATGACATCTGTTGTCTGTAAAAGATATAACGAAGTTGAAGTTTAAGAAATAATTTTTATATATATTCAGACAATCTTTATTGAATGAGTATCGATTCATGAAATATTACCAAAGTTAAATTATTTGGCTGCTTTTTTATTGAGCAATCAATGTCATTATATTACTCCAATTTTATTGGAAGCAATCTAAGACATTGCCCATTTTGGAAGTCGCTTTATCTAATGAGTTTGACGTGTTGTTTTAATTTATCAGTCTTCGTGGACAAATGAATTTGCAAAAAAGAACCAAATTTGGATGAAATTGTAAGAGCCACAGTCTATTTTCAAGAAAAAGTGATGCAGTAAGGAAAACTAATTTGAAATTTAAATAATCATATAAACCTTAGAAGGGAAATGATACGTTGTTGATATTTTACAATTCTTATTCAGTTATTATGATTCCGAGGATTTATTCAAGTCCTAGGTTTTTTTCTTTCGCAATTTAAAAGCATAAAACAGACTACTTCAACTTCGTCGTTTATATGATTAAAAGGTTTTAAAATGAAAGAGGAAAAGAAACTTTAAACCTCGAAATTAACAAACATTGCTATATTGCATCTGTAATGAATTTCATTAATATAAATTTCAATTTATTTAATTATTTCATTAATTAATTCCATTCGCGGTACTTTCAATATTTTCTAAGTATTTCATTTCCTTGTTTGAATCGATTGCATCACAGTTATTTATGGCTTGTTATTTCATTGCGGATGACTTGCGTTTATGTAGAATTTTCATTCATCGCAAATTACTCTAATTGCACAATTATGCTTATGGGGAATGAGAAAACGATTGAAATATAAAAGTGAATGCTTCGCTTCGCGACAATCCAATGCATAGTTTCAAGTTAATAGTTGTAGGGCGCAAATTTATTTCAATTCTAGTTTACAATTTTCACTGAGTGAAGTCCTCACTTCATCCCACTTACTTTCTTTTATTTTCGTTATTATTATTTGACACATCACTGCATCACGCTAATATCATTTGATAGTTCTAATAAGTTCAATTAAAAATTTTACATTTTCAAATTCTGTCATATTTTTCATCCTTCCTTTATGCACGCAATGCTCTTCACATGCTTTAAATATTCATCACGTACTGGCAAATTTACAAAAGTTATACGATGGAAGATCTAGATCACGCACACATACGCTACATAAACTTACACAAACTTACATACAAATATATGCACATACGTATACACATGATGCATACACTATAGCTAACTGGCCTTATACGTACACAAACATACACAACATGCTCTTACGGAAAACCTTTCAAGGCCTTGAACCGAAAATCGATCCTTAAAACATGCAGTTCTCACGAGACTATTATTTCATTTATCCTTGTCTATATGTCTTTCTATCTGTTTACTTTTTTTTTTTATTTCCACCTCTTCCCTTTTTCCTCTGTCCTCATTTATTCAATTGAATACTTACTGGCTTAGTAAGCCTAGTATAAAACTAAGCCATGGAAGGAGCAGCAACTTGGCATGACAATGATTTGTCTTTCATTCCCATTTGTTTAGCTTATTTCTTATTTTTTAATCATCAATGGAAGACTAACAAAAATTTAACGATAAGTTCTTATCTTAAAAAAGAAAAAAAAAAAAAAACTGAGCAAAAACTTTTATTAAATTAAGAAATAAATATTTTTTTTTTCAAAATAATAAAATATCTCTGTGATGACATTATTTGAAATGTGTTTGAGAATTTCGACTCTTTATTCACTTCATTGAATCGTTGAAGAAAAAAATAAAGAATTAAAATGCTTGTTCACTTGCTATTAACATTTGCATGCATTCGTGATTCCTTAGTGCAATGTCTATTTTTATCGAAATTGTAATTATTCCACCATATATTTAGCATTCTTCATCGAATCATGATCATCATTTAGAAACTCATAGTTATTATTTTTTTGATGAATAATAAACACTTCTTCATCGAATCATGATTACTTCCCCATTCATTTTTGTTTTTTTATCAATAGTAATAGTTCTTCATATCGGTTTAACAGTTAATTATTTCTTTATTATGATTTTAGTTTCTTGATGCTGAAAAATTACTATTAAAATATTGCTAATTTAATCCTTTAATGCTTCATTTCTTTTTACATTAAGCCATTGCATAATATGTCACATTCAATTATGAAAGTCATCAAATTTTGAAGGTTTAAAATATCACTAGAAATTAGTAGTATTACTAATATTATTTTAGATTACTTCGAAAGATAGGAAAAGATTCGATAGAATTACTTATCGTTACTACTTACCAAAAATAATGTTATTGCATATTATAGTAATGATAATTTTGGGATGATGATTAACATTGATTGGTTGACTAATTCGAATTATTACTCGCACAAAAACTAATCAATTCTATGTAATATACTAAGAGTTCTTATTATTTGTTTCAATTATGAAGTTGTAACTTTTCATGTTTAAGATTATGAAATATTTCAAAGGCAAAAAATAAATTGGTCGCATTTAGATGTACCATAGGAAACAATAAAATTCAATTTCAATAAAAATATGAAATAACAAGGAAAAAAATGACGAGAAAGACTGAAGGCTGAGATGGAAATAATTTTTGAAAATACTTAAAAATGGAAATTAAAAGACAGAATGCATAAAGGGCCTGTAATTATTTGCTTTTAACGCTGATTTTTAATTACTTTTAACACTTCGTTTGCATTTTCGGTATATTCGGTTTGCTTTGTATTTCCAAAAAGTCAGAAGAGAATCAATCCATTAAGATGATTTATTAACGAGTTCTATCAAGTATTTACTCAATTCCTTTCATATCGTCTCATAATTTATATTTTTGCTATTTTTTGATTTAAGCATAATCAAAGATTATTCGAAGTTAAAATTGAAAGCTAAAAAAAAGATTTAAAATTAAAATTTACGGATTTATACTATATATTTGTTATTATGGATTAATTTTTTTTTTTTGTCTTTTTTGTCGCGTTGAGAATAAATTTCGTTGGAAATTAAAATTTTAAAGATTGATGATATATTTCCTTATGACAATTAATAATATATAAATGTCTGCAATTTAAAAGTGCGAAATTCTCTTAAATTTCATTAATTAATAAGTTATAAGAAAATTTTTCACTGAAATTACTGGAACATTTCGAAGTATGCCATTTTAGTATATGACACAATATGCCCCCTTCAACTCAAACTCAATTACTTTGCATGCTATTAATGATACCTGCTTATCCTCTCTTTTCAACTTTGTGCTTTTTTTGACAAAATTTCATTTTATTTTGCCATCATTTTAGCCAGTGCTTCTGAGCAACTTTCAGCTTGTGCTTTTTTTTTTTACTTTTTAGAAGAACTTCATTTGCTTATGTGAGACAAAAATTATAACTATCAGTCGCTGTCCTCTTTTTGCTAGATTTGAATTCAAATTTTAATTGATCATCTTTCTTTTCTTTCTCTTTTCCATTCTCCTTGCTGTTTTTTTCTTCTTTCTTCCTTATTTGTTTTCATTCCTATCCAACACATATTTACTCATCCATTCTTTTTAAAAATATTTCTTTATTATCAAATCTTCAAACGAATGAAATGAAATTAATTGAATTAATTGCTTTTTTCCTGCAAACATTTTTTGCTTCTTCCCTTCTTCATCCTTATCAGTGAATATATCGACATAATACTAAAAATACTCATTTTAAATGCACTTTTTTGCAATCCTTCTTCTTATATAAATATTTTTTTTGCTTGTATTTCGTTTATTCACTCTTTTCCATCAAATTTGTCTTTCTTTACTTTTGATAAAATTTTATTTTTCTGGAAGAAATACAATAAAGTTTTTTGAAAAAAATTCAGGAATAATTATACTTACATAAATATTCGAAAATTTGACAAAAACGAAAACGAAAAATGGCTGGCTTTATTATGAAGCAAATGGTTGGTGGGAAATTGAATGAGATGAAAGGTATGACATTTATTAGGAAATCAAAATACTTTCTCAATCTTTGTTAAATTTTTTTTTTTTTAATTTACAAATATAATCTTTTAAGACAAAATTACATTTTTAAAAAAATGACACTTCATAATCCAGAAATGACCAATTGTAAATTATCCTGAACAACCTATGTAAATTAATAATTACTTTCAATAGGTGGGATCGATAAATTGACTGGTGATAAAGATGCCGAGGGTGGCGAAAAAACAGAATTTGGCGAAGATCCAGAAGTATAACTTTAATACTTATCTTTTTATTTAATTTTTTTTTTTTTTTTTTCATTTTTCTTCCATGTTTATATTTAATCAATACTTTGCTGCCGTTTTATCGATAACATTTACGGTCTTCACGATCGTTACAAATTGTTCAACTATTTTATTTATTCCAGTAAGGAAAAGTAGAGATTTTGCAATGAAACAACGTTAATAAATTGCCCATTTATAGGTTGTAGCGGCACGACTAGAGCAAGAAGAACGACGGAAAGAACGTCATCGTAAAATGGAACGAGAACGTGAGAAAATGCGTCAAGACATACGTTCAAAAGTAGCAAATTATTTAAATAATTTGTTTGTTTGATTTTTAAAATTAAGAAAGAAAAAAAAAAACTTAAGAGTTTTTTGTTCAATAATTCTTAGCATAAATTTTCACAACGTTATATTATCATTTCGTTTTAAATTTTTAATTAAATTCTTATTTTTATTCTCTTAACTATTTCTAGTATAATATTCAAAAGAAAGAAGACGGTATCAGCGGTCTACCATTTGATATATCAATGGATGGTCGTATCGTTGGTTCGTCAATTAAGAAAACTCCACAACAAATCGCCCAAGAAATGGAAAATGACGATAGTATTATTTTCTGTTGATAATTTTTTGATATTTTCATTTGAATTTTTGTTACTTTTTTTTCAAATTTATGTTTAATTATATTTCATTAGTTAATTTGATTCATTGAGCGAAAAATACAAAAAAATGTTTTTCATTGGAAAAAGCGTAATAAATAAAAACTCATATGAAAACTTTAGGTCTCCTTGGTCAACTTGGCCTATCAGAACAAGTGGAAAAAGCAAAAACTGCAGTGAATGAAGCACTGGGAACGGTGAAAGGATTTTTACCATTTGGAAAATGAAACTGTAAAATTGTAAAATTGGAAAAAGATGAAAATAACTGTTTAATATTTCACTTTAAAATTTTTGATTCTTTTCAGATTATTTGAAAAAGAGAAAAAAATGTTATTGTTAATTGAAATCTTTTTTTTAACTCAAAAATTCCCATAAAACAGTGTAAATTTTCATAAAGTAGCTGCACATCAGAAGATTCTACAATGAGTAAATGAAAAAATTATTACACTATGTAAAATTAACAAGCTGAGTGAAAGATGTCTTATTGAAGATATTTTCTAAACAAAATCAATAATTACGGAGCACATTTTGTTTTTGGCTAACCGCTAAAAAGCCTATAATGCTTTTAAATAATCTGAAGAATATATCTTTTTCCTAGTGGTTATGTTTGATTAAGTTTGATTCAATTATACTCTTGAAAAAGCTTTTATATGTCTTTTTATATAATTATACGTTGACAATTTTCCATCCTTGCTTTTTTTTGTTCTTTTACTGCTATCCTGAAAAAAGACACCTCTCATTTTGTTGAAATGAATTTTGCATTTTATAAGCAATTTTTTGGTTTCAGAAAAAAAGACGAAAAATTTATTTTAGATTAAACAATAACGGAAAAGTGATCAGTCCATTGTAATTAAATAATTCTAACATTACAAATTTAAACAAAATTGTGAAATTTTTTATTAAAAAAGAAAATGGTTGAATTTGTAATTTTTTCGATTAGAAAAAAAATTCTAGGTTTCTTTTTCTCTTTCTCTAGGATTTCATTTTTAGTCCTAAATAGCTGCTGCAGAAATTAGCATAATTATTTTGAGCGACAAATTTATTGCATTCATTCATGCGATGAAGAGGTGAAATAAATTATGTTGTTGGTGTAAAAATGCATTACGGTTAATGTTTCAGGCTTTAATGCTTAATTACAGTGTATGTTGAAAAAATATTAATTGATTATTTGTATGAATTTCACTCATCACTGTTAGCCTTTTGTTACATCTATTCATAGTGCTAATACGCCCATAATTAATTAGTTATTGTGAGATTTTGTAAAAAAAAGTATGATTTTTTGATCTCATTTTTTCCATGTATAAAAATTTTTTAATTAAAAATTTTACTGAACATATTTTTTTCTTCAAAACTAAGAAGAATAATTTAAAATTTCAAGAAAGAATTTTCTCTATTTTTGTTTTTGTTCAATGTTTAAAAAATTTTGCAAATATTATTTGAAAAAAATATTTTTCATTTATTATTTAGTTCCTGAAATGAATGAAATGGATATCGTATTTGGATTTGTAAAAGTTATGTGCTAAATTAATTATTGCCAAATTACTTAATAAAATTATGTAGAATGTTGTTGGCTTCATCAGCGGTATAGAATTTAATTAGTCTCACCTTTTTTAATGATTTTTTAAATATAAATTTTACTTGGAACTATTTTTGTTATAATCCCAGGAGTTTTTCGAAATAAAATTTGATGTAATGAAATCTGTGACGAAAAGAAGTAGCGATAAATATTAATCCATTCCTCACTGTAATTAATTGATGGCTTCCGTTGATTTCATACCATAATAAACTTATATATATATATATATATATATATATATGTCAAATTAAAGGTTAATTATTCCGATTGATTCTTTTTTTTGGAAAAAGCTGACCAAGAATATAAGAATTTATTGAGAATAGTATGTGCCATAATGGTATGTCAAACTTTGATAAATAGAAAGATTTTTTACGTATAAGAGAATTAAAAACATTTTTTTACATGTGTTACTGCGTTAAAGTTGTTTATATTTGTTTCACGTAAAATAAAATAAAATTAAAAACATCCTATGATGTTTAGAAAATTAGAAAATTTAATAATTAATTCACAATAAACATTGTAGTATTTATGAATGAATTGCATAAGGTAATATATATAATAAAGATTTCAATAAATGAAACTGTATTCACGTGCAATACTATCACAGGCGTATAAAGAAAAGCAAATACTTTGTTAACAAAAATCTAAAATTCTTTGTTAGAGCTTCTCGGTGATTTAATCGAACAATAATATTTAATGACCCATTGATCTGATAATTACAAAGATTGAAATAATATGAGCTTATTATTATCATGTCGCTAACTTCCGTTTCCGTGAAATTTTCTGACTTGAAATTGAAAAGTTGATAAAGAATCAAAAATTTGATATAGCTGCATCAGAAAGAAATCTCTTATAAAATTGGTATGGATTCCCCTCATTTATTAGTGCACTAGTTTTTATGGCAAATATTTTTCTTCTTCAGCACGTTGTTCGAGCAATACCGTTTGCGCCAGCTCACGTTTCGCTGTGCGATTACGATGCTCACGGCATGTACGACATGAGCGTACCAGGAGTAATATCATTGTAAATAGTATAATTATACCCAATAAGCCTATAAAAGATGATTTTGGAAGAAAAGTACATTTTTCTGTAATTTATAGTAAAAGTTATTGGAAACTTGTATTTTTCAAAAAAGAGAATGAAAAAGACAGTAAAAAGTGATTTCCAAAAAATGATCTGGTGAATAAATTTCAAAAAAAAGAATGACATATCTTTATCATTGACTTTTTATTTTTAATCTCATTGAACTATTATTTTCAATATATATCTATGATTACTTCAACAGTTATTTATTTTTATTTAAAATGATTCCATTCATGGCATGACAAACAGCAATAGAAGCTGATGAATTAACCCAATGAAGTTAATATTAGGTAGATAATTTTGGATAAAATGCTTAACAAAATAAAATATACCTAGAACAATAACAATGGCCAAGGTAGGTGTAATATGTATACCGTACAGCCTGATTGTAGTTGATTCCTCATGATGCACCGATGGTTCATGCAGTGGATAACTGATATAATCAGAATGTTTTCCGTCATCATGATTATCAGATATAATAGCCTCAACAATTCTTTATATTACAACTACGTATAGCATTATTTTAAGGCTAAAAATAAAATTATCATAAGGCATCAATACAGTATTAATACAGTAATCAATGCAGTAATCATAAGAGTTTAAAAAAATTTCCGAAATTTATAATAAACATTATTTGCAGTTTTTTAATGCTCCAAAATATATACAATGCTTAAAAATAAACTTATCGATTTTCTTTTTTTCGAAAAAAGTACTGTTAAATGCAACAAACTTCTTCCTGATCATAAATTAATGAGTTTTGATGAGCACAGATATGATAGGGATAGAAAGTTGGTGTATGACAAATGCACGTTGTGTTTGCATGCATGTCAAATACTGGTTCACCATTGCGACACTGTAACTGATTGCAAAATGCAGTTGGTTGATTGAAACAGCATGCGCATCTGGAAGTCTGATTTTTTCAATAAGAATTTAAATATACAACAAAAATTTATGAACAAACAAAAAGATTTTCATATGTTCTCCTATCTTACAAATGACATATTTTAAAACGTAGGTTAAAATTAATTAATTGTTGAATTTCTATAACAAATACAATAATGACAATTGTGATGATACTGTTTCAAATTTATTAATGATTTAAGATCGACAAGCAATGAACATTACTTATTATTTAAAAATGTCACATTAAAAAACAAACTCTTCATACTGATTTTCAGGAGTGAAGTAGCATTGTGTCGTAAATTGTTGGCAGTTATTTTCCAACATAAGTTGCCTGAAAAATGAATTTATTACTTTTTATATATTACTATTATTTTAACACCGAACTAAAATAAAATTACTTTAATTAAAATATATGCAAATTAACGAAATTTAGTAGGGATAAACTGAAAAATTAATTATATCAGTTTATGTAAATATATGCAAAATGAAAATGAAATGAGCATTTGTTGCAGCGATAAAAAGCAAGATAAATATTTAGTAAGTGCAAGCAATCTTAACCTGCAAATGCAAACAATTGGTAGTTGTTCATTTTCATGCCGTCGCATTTCTGGAATAGCAAGCAATGATTTGTATCGCCCAATTTTCTTGCAAAAATGAGAACGCCAATCAATTGCACAGCGACAAGTACGACCAAAAAGTCCAACTAATGCAGGAGTGGCAATACGTGATGTTGCGAGTAATGATACTTAAAACATAAGTTAAGCGTAATAAAAAAATGGAAAAGGAAGCAAAGTCAAATCATAAGAAAGCGAAACATAATTAATAATAGGTGTAGTAAATAAATAAAGAGCAAATGGAAAAGTTGAAATAAATCCAAAATTGATAGATTTGGAAAATGAACTTTTTAAAAAGTCTTTCGTTCATTAAAATTTGGCAACACAGCATAAATAAGAAGAAACAAAAGATCGAAAATTAGGACGATGGCAAGAATGATTAAATTAATTGAAAAAAAATTGAAAATTAACATTGAAAAAAAGGCTTATTGAAAATTAATCGATATTTTAAGCAGTTAAAAGAATTAGTAGTGATTTGCTGAAATGTTGACAAATTAGTGAAAAAAAATTAGTGCTGCTATATGCATATGACAGAAGTAAACGATGTTTATTGCTGATAATTGCTTAACTTGAATATTTTCATTTATTAGCTAATATTACAATGGATATCATAATTTTTCTTATCATAATTTTTTACGAATCATTTTACTTGCGGCACTAAATATTCTACTCTATTACTGCTGTAACGAAATACACTGTATATAATTTAATTAAAAATATGATTTAATTAGTTGACATCAACACTAACCGCTATTTAATTCACAATATCCATTGTTACCATTTTTCAACTTCGCCGTCACTAATTGTATTGGCGAATGCACAATTGTTACTGCTAATAGTAGTAATAGAATGAAAGGAAATGATCGTAATTTATACCATTTCCAATGAAATTTCTCTTTTTTATATTTATTTCTTCCATTTCCCACTTCCAATGCTCTATCATTTGGTGATCTTTCATATCGTAATATTTCCATACTTTTAATATTCGAAATAATTTCTTCCTCAATTTCGGCAATCTTCAATAGTAAATTGTGGAAATTTCAGCATTCAACAAAAAAATTTCAGTTAATAGTTTACCTGTGCAAATTGAACAATTCCACTGAAATCATAGAATTTGCTTGTGCTTGGGAAATTTTTACACCACATGATCGGTTTGTTTGGAACTGCAAATTTCATAAAACATTCATCTGTCATTAATTATGCACTATTTTTTGTGCTGCTGATTAATCAATAATTCCAAATCTGCAAATTAATTTTAAACTTAGCTTGAAAAAAATCAAAGTCTATTTTAATTGGCTTTTATTTAAAAATTTGAAGCAATGTCCCAAATATAATGTGCAAGCAGAGTGCATTCTGACGAAAAAAAATAGTTATGTTATCCAAACATTTCAATAAGAATAAAGAGATAAATTGGCCAAACATTTTGAAAAAAAAATAAAAAATCATATAGCGAAATATTTCGGTAAAAACAAAAGGATAATTTTAGTCATTTTTTTTTGCCTTTTTTTTGACGATATGGCATGTAGGACTGAAATATAAAAATCGCCATCTGATAATGCACAAACATTTATTTTTTCCTTCTGGATGCATTTACTGATGATAGAATTTGATATTTTACAGTGAAAGAATATAAAAGGATGTAATTTACATTTCCTTTATTAAATTGTGTAAAAGGAATCGAATAAAAATGTTTATCTTTCAGAAGAGAAAAATTTATTTAGATTTTAAAATCTTCTATCAAACAACAAAACAGTATATTTTTAATGCATTCTCATTCAAAAGAAAGCTACCGTTTTTTGACTTTACTTATTGAAAACAACACAAGCACTGGCTTCAATTAATTTTAAATTTTAAAAATCTCAACTACTTGAATAATGGCTTAATAAAATGAATTACAATCAAAAATAAATAACACCATTGAAGGAAAGAGTAGTGGTATTACTAAGATTAGAACAAGTATTAGTAAAGAAAAAAAGTACAACATTTTGCCATCCAATATGAAGGAGCATTAAACATAGTTCAATTAAAATTAATTTATTTTATAATTTTCAAACTTTCGTATGCACATATAGCTTTAACTATGACTTAACTGAAATCAAATTTTATGGACAGATGAAATAGAATCCTAATTGTAATGAACTGTTTTAAGTTGACATAACTGCAAGTACATATATATAAATGGATTGACTTAATCATATAGCAGCGTCTAATTTATCGATATGTTAAATAAGTCCAATATGACTTATTCACTCATACATCAGCATTTCCATAATTAAATTAATAAGAAAATATCTCCCGATAAATAATAATAAACTGTGAAAATGATAAAACCGTATAATTGAGTAATGGAATTTAAAACATAAAACTACGAAATACTAAAAAAAAGGACACTAATAAATAACAAATCAATAAAATGTGCTTTTAAATATATGTTAGAAATCCAAAAAGAAAGAAAGAAATTTAATGCCTAAAGAGTCGATCCATTTCAATTACGTTAGAAGCAAATGGACATTTGAGTTTGTCATAACAATGCTATCTTGAATAATCAGTATGCTTATAGATTAATGAAAAAGAACATAGCATTCCATTAATAACTTTCCATTACTAATTACTACTATGCTAAGTATAATTTCTAATTTATCTTGAAATTTAGACTTTCATAAATTTGGTAGCTCTTGCCTGATTTAAAGAAAAATCCCTAAAGAAAATGCCTATAAATTAAGTTTATTGCTAGGATTAATTGATAGCAACTATAAAAAGCAAAAACAATGTTGTTTGTAAGGAAAGGCGATAATTTAAAATGTCAATCGTTTATTCGTAATTTTGATATTATTTGCCAGAATGTTTAACTATTTTGATAAACTGCAACTTTTTTCAACACAATATTATTTCATTTTCAGTAAAATTTTATTTAAAACACTAATGGTTTTTGTGGAAAATCGAAACATTCAATTCGTTGATTTGCGACGAAAGAAGTAAACAAATAATGAAGAGAGTTTAAATGAGACAAATAATGAATAGAGTTTAAACGAGACGAATAATAAATAGAATTTAAACGAATGAAAATTTAACTAAATATGAAAGTAACAATCAAAGAATGAGGGAATAAACGATTGAAAAATGTATAAATATCTTCATACGCAATAATAATTTCATAATTACAATTACTAAACCACTATGGACATATTACTTTAATTATTTTCGTATATGAGGAAGATATTGGATTAGCAGAAATGTAATAACTAAAATTTGATATTTTACAGATTGGATATATTATTTTGATGTTTGTTGCGCATTTAATGTACTTAATTATTAACTAGTTATTAGTAATTTATTGCTCTGTGCGTATTTCCCACCTATTTCATGCTAATGTAATAATGTCTGGTAAAACGATTAAAATTTTTTTATTTCACTTCAAAACGGGCAATAAAATAATGAGCGAAGTAACCTGCGCATACACAGTGAAGAAAAAATGCGACAATGGTTCGACAAATTTTGCAAAAAGAAAAGAAATTTGAGCTGAATATTCTTGAAAATAGACGATGACCAGTTGAATGCAATTAAGGGAATTGGTTCTCGAACGATCAAAACGAAAGATTACATAATCGTTCGCATTTCAAAAAAATTGAAGATGAAATGCCAGTAAATTGTTGCACTGCAAAATCGAAAAAAATTTGAATTACTCTTTTTTCATTTCGAATATAAAGAATCTTTTTTCGACAGAATTTTGAATACGACAAAAAACGGATTTTATAATACAATTAGCAACAGCTCTTCCAATAAGAATCGATCAATATTTCAGGAGTTGAATAAATTAACTTATAAATCTTGTCTGATTTACCAAAGACCAACCAAAAAAATGCAAAAAATGTTTTCCAAAAATTTGTCGAATTGCAAACTGCACAGGTTTCTATGCCATTGAAAAAAATAAACTCATTTGTCATTCGCAAAAATGTTTCAATTGTTACAGTCCTTAACATTTTATTGAATATTTGGGCCTATTCATAATGATTTGAAGACGACAATTTAAGAAGCATAAATATTTCTGCATCAATTTATTTTATATTGGCACTTGTCAGATGAGATTCATTTATTCTAAGGAAAGAATGAATAATAAAAAAAATTCCAATACTTCATTTTATCTGTACTTGTTTGTAATATTTAAGCATATGCTAACCATGAATCACTTTCAGGGACTATAAACTAAACTTATCATTGTTATTTATCACCAATTTTTAGATTTCTGCCATATACAAGTATTGTTTAAAAAAATGCTTAAGTTTAATTTGGAATCATTTAAACAGATATTTCAAAGACGAACAGTTGAGCAATTATTTGGTGCAACAGAAGTTATCGGAAGAAATCTTTTTTGAAATCTTTTTCCCAAAAATTTTGGAGTTTTTTTCCACGCAATTTGATAAATTTAAGACGGGAATTGTCAGTTCAAACAGAATTCCTGATTGTGCAAAAGTAATAATATTTTTTGGGTAAATCATAAAAATTTTTAAATAAAAAATGTTCATATTTATATAAAAGGAGCGTAAATATCAAAAATAAAATATGAAAATCTCGAATAATTGTGAATGATACGCAAACTTAAATGATTATGAATGATAAGATAAACGGTGCAAATTTGCAATAATTGTGAATAATATGACAAAACGTGCAAATTTGGAATAATTAGAATGATATGACAAAACGTGCAAACTTGGAATAATTATGAATGATATGACAAA